>JASDQU010218659.1:0-18054 GCA_032191745.1 Picea mariana | reverse complement strand
TGTTTGTTTTGGAAAATTTGGAGAGTTATGCTCACAGCCTAATCCAAAGTACTAAGCCTAGTCTATTGTTGGTGGAGGATCCTAGAAAAGAAAAAGTTCCAAATAATTTTTAATTAGCGTTGATTTTACGACTGTTCTTTACGCAAAGGGGTGCATGGAAGTGAAACGAATGGAATTATGAATCAGTCCCAAAAATGCATCAGATATGATAAGCATTCATTTCTTTTCGATGAAAATCTATCTAAGGGAGAGAGAGAGTTCTTTTCACTAATAAGCACAAATAAGGAATGCCCTCAATCAATTTTGTTCTCAATCAAATCCTGATGTGATGCTAAAACTTTTTAGATGCCTTCTAACATGCACAATCAATCATGAAGATGCTTTTCATTGTTTGCATATGCATAATGATCAATTCGACACAATGCTCATCTTGCTAATTATCTTCTTGAGTGAATGAAAAAATCAGACCAAAACAAGCAAGAATCATACAAACAATACACCCTCTCGTCGTAATCAAAACGAAAAAGCGAAAGAAAAGAAGCAATCAAAGAGAAATCAAACTTCACACCCAAAAGAAAAAGTCAAAGAACAATGATCTCTAACTAAAATCAAAATGAAAGGATCTGTAGGCCTTTGATGACCTTCACCAGAGTTTTTCGTTCAGTTAATGAGGAGAGAAAGACAATGCACGGGCTTCAACTTCCAAATAACAAAAAAACTCAGCAACAATAGTGAAGAAGGTTACAAAATCCAAACAGTAAGATGTTTGTTCTTCAGCAAAAGACAGATATCCAGGCTGGAAAGAAGAAGGATTGACTCATTAGGTGACCCAGCAAGAGAGGCACAGACAAAAACCCCGAAAAAGGCAATTCTGGAAGGTTTTTTGGCCAAAAAAGGGTTGGCACTCTGTTGCCAAAGAAAAGGAGCATTATAGCGCTCTATGTAAGGCTATGGGGGAGCGTTGGCGCTCTGTTAACACAAAGACAGGGGTGCCAGGTCTAAAAATTCCCAAAAATGTCAAAAATTCAAAAAATTGCAATTCAATTTTGACAATTATGGTGAGTATGATGGGATAGGGAGCCAATCAGCTCATGAAACCAATCAAAAGAGGAGTGAACCAGGTCTGAAACAATCAAGGGGTAAAACTAGGTCAATGAGGAGAAATCAAAATAAGAATTTTTGATTTGAGGCTATCTCCCCAACGGAGTCGCCAGTTTCTGTTGTAGGAAAATCTCCCTACGGACAAAGATCGCCTCTAAGAGCTTGACCCTAACTCTAGATAGAAAATGCTTAACATGGACACTGACTTCCTTTCAAATCTATGTAAACTAACACATGAGAAGGAAGGATGAAAGAAGTGCCTTTTTATCGACGTTTGTCCCTGCACGCTCCGAGTTGCACTCCAATCCTTTGCTCCTCGCTGAGTTCAGCAGACAAACAAGATACAACCACTTCCTACTCTATCGATATTAGCTTGAAAACAAATCTATCAATTAATGATAAGTTTATGTAACATTAGACACAAACTAGAAAGAAACAGGCCAAGCGTGTCATATTAATGAGAATAACGACAGCAGTACTTACAATCGTAGATGTGAATGTGACAGCTTCGTCAAGTCCTCTTCGTCTAACCCTTGCCTGAAAGATCCACAACTTGGATAACAGCAGCTTCACTGATCACTCTCTTCCAGCTAACTGTGTGTTTCCTCCAAGATCATAGGTTTCATGCTAGCAATTCTTCCCCCTTCCAACACCACTTATGAGATCATAAGTTTGGTGTAATTCTCCATTTCCCAGTCCTCACTTATGAGATCATAAGTTTGGTATCATTCTCCATTTTGCAGTCCCCTTTCACCATTAGAAAGCTTGCTTATATAGCCTTGGAGAGGCTTTAACCACTTGAGATATCCTTGGGGAAGTTGATGATTTTCCTCCTTTAGTTGAGGACCTTCCCTAAGATCATGGCTGGACTAGGGATTTGAATCCAACTACCTTCCAAGAATGAAAAGATGCTTCCCCCATTCATCTCAACAACTTAACAACTGCCCAGAATAGGTAGCGCTCCCTCAAAGGGGCCATCAGAGCATTGTAGCGCTCCCTTGTAGGCTTTAGGGGGGCGCCAGCGCTCTCAAAATCTATAGCGCTCCCTCAAAAGGGCCAAGGTAGAGTTATAACGCTCCCTGACAGTGTAAGGGGGAGCGTCGGTGCTCCGAGATAGTGTAAGGGGGAGCGCTCCCCTCCAAAAACTCAGTTTTTTAGGTGCTTTCAAATGGCAAAAGGTTTGCAAGCTTGTTGACTCATTTCTCCTCTTCCAAATCAAATGTTTGAGGTGTTTCAAGTGTCCTTCTTATGTCGTTATAGGCACGACATAGGCATTTGTGAGCAACATGCGACACTTGCGACCTTGTGAGAAAAATGTGACACTTGCGACTCTGCGAGAAAAATGTGACACTTGCAACCTTTGTAATGATGACACTTGCGACACTATCAAAGTGAGTAATTTTGATGTGTAACAGACCTTGTTCATGTCAAAGGAGCATTTTTCCAAGTTGGAATATAGCTTGTGTTGCCACAGAGTGCCCAAAACCTGTTGAATCTGTTGCATGTGCTCCTCCCAAGTTCTGTTGAAGATGAGGATGTCATCTAGATATACCACCACAAAAGAGTGGTCATCCAGATACACCACCACAAAAGAGTTGGTGAAGGGTCTTAATACATCATCCATCAATCTCATGAAAGTTGTTGGTGCATTTTTTAAGCCAAAGGGAATGACCAACCATTCAAAGAGACCTTATTTAGATTTGAAAGTTGTCTTCCATACATCAGTTGGTTCGATGGGAACCTGGTGTTAGCTAGACTTTAGGTCAATATTGTTGAAGAACTTTTCCCCCTTGAGTTGGTCAAGAAGGTCATCAATTCGCAGAATTGGGTACAGGTTCCTGACTGTGATTTTGTTTAATGCTTTGTAATCAATGTAGAGCCTCCAGGTCCCTTCTTTCTTTTACACTAGCACAATCAAGCTTCCGCAAGGGGAGGAGTTGGGTCGAATGTGCCCCTTTTGAAGTAGCTCTGGGATATGGCCTTGATTTCCTCATTTTCCATCAGTGAGAGATCATAGACTGGTCCATTAGGAAGTGGTGCACTGAGGGTTAGATCAATTGGATGCTTGACTTGGCAGTGTGTTGATACCCCGGTGGGTGAGGAGAAGATGTCTATGTACTCTTCCATGATCCCGTCCACTTGCTTCTGCTGCAAAGAGAGGCTCTTTGTAGAGGTCACATATGTGGCGACGACCTTATGCTTACTACGAGCACAAATCACAAAGAAGACAAACTTCCTAGTCTATGAAATGACCTTATTGCATTGCTTAGCAGAGATTAAAGAAATAGTGGTAGGCGACGCTACCTCTAGTAACATGTACAATTGTCTACCCAAAGTAATAATAACATTGCGGGCTCTAGACTCATACACAACGTGTCGCTTCCACAAATATGGCTGGCCTAAAAGAACATCACAAACTTCAAGGGGAGAAATATCACACAATACCTCGTTTTTTAAGGGCTTGATGTTGTAGGGCAGACGACACTGTTGGCTAACGTAGAGATCTCTTCCTTGGCGAAGCTAGCCAATGGTGTAGGGATGTGGGTGCGATGTTATTAGAAGGTCCAGCCGCTTGACGACCTCTACTAAGATTAGGTTCTTTGACTGTGGCTATCGACAATGAAATGCAGTAGAGTCCCCTTTACTCACATCTGTGAGTGAAAGAGGCGTTCCCCTTCCTCTGGTTCTTCTAGTTCACTTGACTGGACTTTGGTGGTAGCAACAGTGGCACCGAGTTCGACATCGATGATCCGCTTCCCACTTTATGAATTTGATTTAAGTCAAAATCTACCTCTGACTCTAAATCTTTCATCTCAACCACTAATGACTTCTTGAAGTGACATTCTTCAATGTTGTGCCAAGGGATTGTGTGGTATTCACACCAACTTATCGTGTCCTTCTTTGAATTCTCATTACCCTTCTTGGGTTGTGGCTTGGACTGGTTGTATTGAGAGTGGCCATCTTTGCTCTGTCTCTTGTTTGGTGGGTTGGGACCGCCTTTTCCCTACTTCGGCTGTGAGGAATTTGCAGATCAAACTCTCACCTCTTTTGCTTAAATTTCTGCTCGATGTTGACAGCATATCTATAAGTTTCACCTAATGATGCGATAACCAGAAACTCCATTTTTTTTTAATGTATCTTTGTAGAAATATGCAGTATTTGAGCACCAGATGTCGTTTAGATTCTTTGATACCCAATTTGGTGCACAGAGTATGGAAAATATTGGTGAAATATGGTATTGTTTGGTCCCTTTCTTCACATAGTGTGGTCCATCTTGTGTATTGGTCCTCGTAGCTTCCAACATGGTAGTATTGTTCTTTGATGGCATCCCTAAAGGAATCCCTGGTGGGCGCGACTACAAATATTGCAGATTCCTCTGTGGCCCTTTGCTCAGAGTATGTATCCCACCAGTCCTTAACATGGGGGATGACCTTGAGGAGTGAAAAAGTAATATTTTCCCTATCAGAAAAATTATGGACCGAAAAATACCCTTCGAGTAGATTCAACCATTTATTTACAACATCTGCATCTATCAGTCCTTCAAATAATGGAATTTCAAAATTTACGTGTAAATTAAAGGGGATTGTGTGGTCACTTGATGAAGATGTGTCTCTTGTGGGCAGTCGCTGAAGGATCTATGCAAATTTGTCCATCATCTCGTTCCTTTGTCGCACAAGGTCTTCCTCAAGCAACATTTTAAAAGGATCTCCTGTTCCATCATCTTTATTCTCGTCCCCCATGAGTTGTGGTCGAATTCGGCGTGACCGATCTTGCAAAGGCTTGACTGGTTCGAGTCCCAGCTTCTTGTACCCAGATCTTGTTGAGGACATGCAAAAATATAAACAAATAAAGAGCAGACCGCTATGATACAACTAATCCATATGTATGAGTGGAACAAAATGAATAACAAATTGAATACCATAACACAGAGATATGGAGAACAACAACAGATATCCAGTGAACAATAACTTCTATTGAAT
Organism: Picea mariana; assembly: GCA_032191745.1. NCBI lineage: Eukaryota > Viridiplantae > Streptophyta > Pinopsida > Pinales > Pinaceae > Picea > Picea mariana. The sequence continues at coordinate 12,973 of JASDQU010218659.1, read as the reverse complement.
AAATAAAATAGGTTGAATCTGTAAAACTGCAGAACTGAAACAACTTACTCGAATGGTGGTAGCTATCCTTGATAAGAGATGTGGCAGCTACGCATTGTTGATATTATGGTAGTTGTGAGAGGTATTAACCTCCACATACCATGTTTACATAGTTTCTGTACATATCTTGCATATCTATTTTTTAGAAGATAAGATGTTCAAGTGAAACAATACCTATGGAAGAATAAGAAGATAAGGATTGCTATCACGATGACTACAAGTCAAGCAATACACATGAAAAGACGAATTACATTGACAATCCTTGGTAACAATTCATGTGGAAGCTATTACATAAGTAACAACTACAAGATAAGCCGAAATCAAAATCAAACTTGAAGAAACCTAGAAGAAGTCAAAAAATAAAGAAGTCAACAATCGAGAGGAAATTAGAAAAAGTGATCCAGGGGGATATCGGTGGCCACCCACCTTTTCCAAATGGCTCAAAACAATTTTCTGGCAATTTTGGCAATTTACTATTTTTAGCAGGTTTTAACTTCCGGGGCCATTTTGGTGCGATTTCCACAAAATCCCCTAGCACAACACCGACGAATGTCGCTCAAAACATTCATTGGTGGTCGAGATCAAAGGCAAGGAGCTAAACCTTGATTTAGAATCTGATTCTGAAAATAATGGTAAAAGACAGATCATCGACGCAAACCCCACTGCTATTGTCGCGACCGCAACAATTCAACCAGAAGAACCAACAGATCCTAAAGATGGGGAGCGCCTTTTTCATTCACAGATTTGGGTGAAGGGGACCCCACTGCATTTTATTGTTGATAGTGGAAGCCAGAAGAACCTCATCTCAGCAAAGATCATCAAACAGTTGGGAATGTCGACAACACCACACCCGCAACCATATAGCATCGGGTGGCTTCACCAAGGATGAGATCTTCATGTCAGCCAGTAGTGTCGATTGTCATATGGCACCCAACCCTTCAAGGATGAGGTATTATGTGATGTTTCCCCACTAGATGTCTGTGATGTTCTCTTGGGACAACCATATATGTGGAAGCGCCACGTTGTTTATGAGTCTCGACCCCGCAGTGTCATTGTTTCTCTAGGGGGTCATCTCTACAGAATACCAGAGGTAGTTCCAACTATTGTTCCACCTAAAAATTGTCACAAGGTAGTATCTAATACTACAAAATTCAGCTTCATCACAGTCTATTCAAAAGGGGAACAAAAGAACACTACAACCACTACAGCCTCGCCCCAAGCACCTTCTATCCAACAGAAGAAGGTCGACAAGGTTGCAGAAAAGTGCAAAGATTCCTTCTGCACAATGTCCTCTCATGTAGCCCAACTTGTTGAATGGCCTTGGCCTCAACAGGTTCGTAACAAACTTCCACAAACTAAGCAGCGCAATGTCTCCAGCAAGACAAGCAGCTCACCAAGATGCAGATTCAACAAACGCTTTTCCCTCTCCCCCGGGAACTCAATGCAATGGATACCATTGCTTCCTAAGGAGGGAGGATTGATCCATGGGGATATCGGTGGCCACCCACCTTTTCCAAATGGCTCAAAACAATTTTCTGGCAATTTTGGCAATTTACTATTTTTAGCAGGTTTTAACTTCCGAGGCCATTTTGAGGGTACAAATGAATGTTTTTCGATATCTAGGTTCTCAATGATAGTTGAAGGCATGATTGAGCCCCCAAAATGAATCTCCTCGACGATACCTTTCCAACGAGCTGTCACACGCCTAAAACGGAGACCGTATGCAAAAGTTACGACCCCGGGAAGTTGATGTACTAACTTACCCAAACGGGACCCACATGACTTTTGGCGCTTCATCTCCTAGGGTTAGGTTTTTGGATNAAGCCTCATTGTAATCATCTTCTTGCGAATGCGAGTATCCGTCACATCTCTTCTCATAGATAAGCTGCCACCATTCTAGCGAGTCTTTCACTCTGTATTTTTACAGTCTCTGTACATTTCTTTCATTAATAGAAATCGTGTATTACTGTATATCTGTGTTTATGGTTGCATCTCTGATACATTTCTGTTATATTATTTGATATGCGCGATATCTCTGTGAATTTCCTTATTATATCTCCACTCTCATTTCGTGTCGAAAATAATCTGAATCAAAAAGACTTGTGACACTTTGCAAAAGGCAATAAGGATGCAGACAGAAGCGTGGACTCTCTTAGATGGAGGGAGATGATTATATAATTCCAAAATAAGAGCATGCATTCATGTATGAAGCAAGGATTAGGAGGGAGATAATCCTAAATGATATGATCCATTGAGGATTATGAAGTATCTGTCCATGTTCCAATTGAAAGTAGCAACCATGATAAACAACACATGTTCAGTTTGACTCTAGAAGAAGTCTTCTTCGAAAATAATCCTTAAAGTATCTTTGGTTGGCCATCTACATCCATGATCCTATGATGAAAGGAAGAAGTTGGAATCTTTAGGGCATATAGAAGACCCCATGGACCCAAAATCTAAAGAGAGAAATAAGGAAGAACATGAAGATTCCAAGAAAGAAAGAAAAGCAAGAACAACCAACTATTATATCAAGAATCACAAGACTACCAGCTTGGTTTGAACCCACTAAGAAACAATCGAGTAGAAGAAATGGAAGTTATGATAAAGAACAGTGTATAGAAAATATGAAAAAGAATTATGAATGAAAGCATTACAACATTCAGAGGTTCTTCCAGAAGGAGGGAGAATACTATGACAACAACTTGTTCAAGATATACCTCTTTTAGTATCCATGGATTGGAATTTACATGTAAAAGACTTATCTTCCCAATAAAGCAAGTGAGAAATAATATTATACCAGAAAGAGACCCATGTATGCAGATATAAGAAGACCTTGTATGGATTCAAACAACTTGATGTAGAGTATTTCATATACAGAAGAAGTGTGGTGAAAAATTTCTATGATAGAGATAGTATATCAGAATAATTACTCATAAGTCTAGGATGATGGATTGCTAATACATGGAAAACTCTCATGATGACAGAATAATTTCTACTTGGATATGTTTCAGTTTGAGCCTTGCCACGATGTCATGAGCTAGCAGGAAACAAAAGTGTTGAATTCAACCATGATGAGAAAACCAATGTTCCATGACAAACCGAAGTACATTGAGATCAAGCATTACATTCTTCATGATGAAGTCCAGAAAAGAGAAGTGGTTATCCAATATATCTCCACAGATGAGCAGATAGCAGATATTTTGGTAAATCCTCTCTCCAAGATGAAAAACTTATGTACTTAAGAAACAAGTTGGGGCTTGGGGAGACGACTTCCTTATTGAAAAAGGAAGAGATTACTCCCAGGTTGGGAGGGAGCACTGATGTGTTATTGATTTATGAACATTTATTTTTCAATTTGAAAAATGGTCCAGGATGAGCAGTTCCTTTCCAGTTCAGAAAGTGGTTTGAGATTTTTTACAGACATGCATTTTCCAGTTCGGAAAATGGTCCAGATCGGACAGTCATTTTCATAATCAAAATGGTCTGATAGATTGTTGATGTACCATAGACAATGATTCCCCTTATGTCCAGTGTGAGGTAATTGTCTAGGACAATCATTCTTCTTGGTAGTAACTCTGACTAGTGATCAAGTAGAATGGTCTACCTCGTCGGGCAGTCATTCTTTTGAAGTTCACGGTTGTGACCATTTTCGAAGAATGATATGTTTTGGAGGTTGGTGCAGGATAGTCATTTCCATTAGGAAATGGTACGGAAATTCATTCCCTAGGGCAGACTCATTCTATCTAGGTTGCACTATGATTAGTGCCAGAGGAATGTCCCAGTTAGGTGAATGGTCTAGGTTCAACAATCAGGGATAGGCATTCCCTAGGGAAAACTCATTATCTCCAGGTTGCACTATGACTAGTGCCAGAGGAATGGTCTAGTTAGGTGAATGGTCGAGGATCATAAATCAAGGACAATTATTATTCTATGCTCAATAAGAATATTCCAGATAGCCCATGGCTGATGTTTTACATTCTGAGGGAAGATGCTCTTCCATATCTCACAAATGTGAGTGGAAGAATGGCCCAGATGACTCAGTTTATATCATGATATTGTTTTATGCAGGTTGATATTAGATGATATGATTTCTACAAAGACTGCATTTCTCTAGACAATAGATGTATGCTACTGTTTCGGATGTGTTCCACTGGTTGTGACTATGTGTCACTGATTAAGTAGCCATGTGCTACTTGGTGTGGTTGTGTACCACTAGATAGTAGTTGTGTACTACTATGGATATAAACAGTTGTGTTATATTGAATGACATTGTTCTGATTTCCATGTAGACTATCAGTAGTGTTGAAAATGATTATCAACTAGATGGATAGTCAATGTGTTGGTGGACAGACATTCTCAAGGTGGAAAATGGTCTAGGACATTTATTCTTCTAGGACGTATGTCTGAATTAGAAGAATAGTCATTGCAGCCCATGGCGTGACTTCCATCATATGTTGGAACAATTATTCTTCTAGGACATATGTCTGGATTAGAAGAATGGTTCTTGTATCACTCTGTGGAGTGAGTGACTTATTCAACATCATGCCTGATTACTCAGATGGAGTATGGCTTTGAGAGATCATACAGTTGATGATATGAGATGATACTGATAGCGATGATGGTGCCCGTGATATAATCACGAGATATCTTGTATGGCTATGATGATGCTACCATTTGAATGGTATATTTGTGCTCAAGACCATTTCTTTCAATACCTCCCTAGCTAAGAGGGAGTGTTGATATTATGGTAGTTGTGGGAGGTATTAACCTCCACATGTAACCCTGACAAGAATAGAATATTTCAGGAAGCAAGAAGAAACCCTAAAGCATTGGACATAACTCTAAAAGACAAGTCAATCTCATTTAACATATACAACTCGCAAATGTAGAAATTTAAGAGTGTGCACTGCAGAAATTTAGTAAGTGTGCAAGTCTGGAGAGTAGTTGCAGTTGTAGCTACTGCAACTTGTATTTTTGGTTTAGGCTTGGACTTTCTATTGGTTATGGTTTTGAATTTTTGCCTTATGTGCTAGATTTGGAGAGAGGTACGCTACATTGATCATTACAGAGAAATGTGTTGAATTAAAAACTATCAAGATGAGCTAGTTGGAATAGGTGGGTGGCCACCAATATCCACCTGGATCAAAATCCTAGCCCAAGTTTAGTAGAAATTTTGTCGAAAGTTATTGTTCCACCTAATTGGCAACAACTTTGACCACAAAACTTTGTTCTCAAAGGTTCTAGCCCATTTTAAGAAGACCCAAATTGTCAAAATTTCAAAAAAATAAGTGATCATGGCATAACTTTGGCTTGCCGAAAAAAACAAACTCATTGGAAAGGTTGAGTTTGTCTATTTTTTAACTCACTCCTGAATTCTTCTCTTATTACCCTTGTTATTGCTTTCCATCATTTTATAAAAAAACTTGGATGATGAACATCTGAAAAGTTTAGTAAGTTCTTAAGAGATTAATTAAGTGTTCACTGCAAATATTAATTTAAAAATTTTCTCAATAAATTAAAAAATTTACATGACATTCTTAAGTTTATTTCATTTACATTATAGCTAATAAATAATTTTTAAAATGAATAGATAACATAGAATTATGATAAATCTTGTCCTCCATACCATTGAACATGCGTGGATTTAAGCAATGTGTACAATTAACCATGATAAAGTTGTATGTCAATGTGTATGAGCACTATAACACTAATGCGATGAAACCACTCAAATCAACATATCACATCAATGTTATAGCTTTACTTGTATGTGAAACCATACACCCATTATAAATACAAAGTATGAACCAATATAAAACCCCTTTTTCCCAACGGGAAACTTTCTTGATTATATTAATGAATATAATGTGTTCTCTAGTCAAGAGATGTTACAAAGCACAACTAAGATGACATAATTGTCAATGAATCTTTCGCCAATAGTGGTCTCTCGACCAACAGATGGAGAAAGTTCATAAAAGAAAAGAGAAATAAAACCAAGCTACATAGTAGGAGCTGCTATAACTAGCAGACAAAAATCCTCAAAGAAAGTCGAAGATCAGTAATAGTCTATAATGACACAAAAAAAAATGAGAAACGATGAGATCAATATAGGCATAGCTAAATATAGAGACACGAAGTGGGAGGGGCCCTCATGGCCATCTAGCCAAAGGTTGTAGGTAATAATGCCCTCTTTTTTTGAAGTGTTGTCTTGAATAATTGATCTGCAGAATTACTGTATTCACAGTAGATGTGTTTGAAGTGAGATTTTTAAAAGAGGGTAGAAGTAATCTAATTTTGTCCTTCCAAGCCAGAAGTGAGGTGGCTTGTAGATCACCCATGTTGTTTAACCACTCAATAATAATTCTGGAGTCTCCAAGCATCTGAAGAGATTCGATGTGAAATATGGAAGCCAAATATAGAGTGGCCCAGGTGACCAATAGTTCAACTCTTGTATTGGTACCCGGGCCACAATTAAAATTCCATCGATAGGATGTGTTGTTTGAAATTTTGATCAATCCACCAGCTCCACTCTGTGTTCCATTCAATAATGTTGCTCCATCGAACCATCCAGTTGAAATGTCCTCAAGATATGGTATCCTCTTCATGTTCTTTAATCTTGTCTTAACAGGGTGAATGTCATTCCAGCTTTTAAATAAACCAAGTGTTTTGTGTGTTGATGTGCTTATGGATGGGGTCTCATTTGTGAAGATTTTTTTATTTCTGATCAACCAAATGGACCAACATACTAGAGGTGGCAGATGTTTAAAAATGTTTTCCATATGTGTCCAATGATCAAAGCAAACAAAGAGAGATGGCCCTTCCCAAGTAGAATTAAGATCAAGCACTAAAGTGACTTTTTCCCAAACCAATATGGAGAAAGGACACTTGATGAACAAATGGTCTGAAGTATCAGCATCATTAAAGCAAAGATGGAAAATGTTTGGTCCTGTCCATCCTTTTCTTTGAATTATATCCCAGGTGTTCAGCTTATATTCGGTCATGAGCCATATGAAAAGTTTAATTTTGGAAGAAAGATGCCAGCGCCAAAATTGTTTTCTCCATACCTTTATATTTGTTGGCCAGAGCGAGCGAGTAATCTCTGTGTAGACATTCTGCACAGTAATATTGCCCGAATGGTCTGCCCCGGACCACTGTAGGTGATCATCCATGTTAATTAAGTGTATACTAGCAAGTGTTAAAGCCAAGCAGAAAGAGTTCCAGGTTGGAGTAAGCTCAGTGTTGAGTTCAAGCGATGTGTTGGAGATCCACCTGTCAGGAAGTGAAGCCAATATGTATCAATCTTGGATCTGGTATAGATACCAGATGTTTCTAGATTTTAGATGCACTAGATGTTGTGGAGTAAGTAAAGAGGCATCTCCCAGTACAAGGATTCGGTCGCGGCCAAGTGTGATGGAGTGGTCCGACCCCGGCTTCCAACAAATCCCACGCAATAACTAGTCTTTTGATTTTATAAGATTTTTCCAAAAATAAGAATACGCCCTGGAGGTAGTCGTTTCAGTTTGAAGCCAACTAATAACCGTGAATTGAGAAAGATATTTGTCTTTAATGATGAAATGCCAAATGCTCGGAGAAGTCAGCACTTGCTAGAGAAAATTGGTCGCGAGTGCTTGGCTAAAATGAAAATAAATTGTGGATCCCCCATCCGCCTTTTTGTTTGGGTTTTGCCAAGGATTCCCAATTGCATAGTGTTGTCGAGAGTGGTTTGAGCAACCTGACCAGAGGAAATTATAAGTCAAGCGGCAGAGTTTTGTAATTACCGTAGCAGGAATGGCTGCAAGAGCCATCCAATACACTGGTTTTCCTTCTAGTACAACTTTGATGAGAGTGAACTGACCACCAAGGGAGAGCCACCTCATGCACTAGTGGCCAGTCATTTTTTTAACTTTTTCAATCAGCCAATTTCAATCCGCTAGCTTATAGGAGTTTTCCTTTAAAAAATACCCCAGATACTTGATTTGGGTGGAGAGATGAGTGAAGTTATGAGGGAAGATACCTTTAAGTTGTTCCAGAGAATGTTGTTGTAGATTTGTGAAGTGAAGTGTCGATTTTTCCTAATTGATCGATAATCTTGTGGCCCAGTAGAAAGTATTTAAAATCTCTCTAATCTTAGTCCATTCCTGTAAAGAATCATTGGTCATGATAGGTGGTGGTGAAGTCAAGGTCACGTTGATAAAGTTGGGGCCACTCAGATGCCTCATGCCCATAGGAATGGAGCATTGTGGTGAGTGAAGTAATAGGAGGGCAACTAAGGTAGTCAGCGACACGAATGTGCTCCTTGATTTATACTTGATGTTAAGATGGAAATTTTTTAGGTATGTGAACCACTTTTGATGGAAGTCCTTCTGCAACTTCCCCTATATGAACTACAGAGGATTTTGATTAGTGTGGATGATTGTCTCCTTTCCCAGAATGTAATATTTCCATTGACGACGGGCTTTCACAATGGAATACATTTATTTGTCATAGTATTTGTCATAGGGGGGTATTTTCCGATAATATCAGAAAGTGTCTCACTATGGTATGCTACTAGATGACCGTGTTGAGTGAGAATTGTGCCTACAACACAGTTGGAGGCACCAGTCTCAATATCAAACGATTGTTGCAGATAGAGTAAGGAGAGTATTGGAGTTAAGCACAAGCGATGCCTCAAATCATCAAATGCTTGTTGTTGTGCTTGCCCCCATGCAAAATTTTCCTTGCCACCTCCCTTGGTTACTTGGCTAAGGTCCCATGCAATATGGGAGAATCCCAACACGAACCTTCGGTAGAAGTTGGCAAGTCCCAAGAACCCATGAAGCTCGGTTAGTGTGGTTGGGGTTGGCTAGTCACAAATAACTTGGATCTTAGCTAGATCCACATGTGCCCCATGCTCATCAACAATGTATCCTAAGTATTGGACCCTGTTCATGCCAAAGGAGCATTTTTCCAAGTTGGCATATACCTTGTGTTGCCACAGAGTGCCCAAAACCTATTGAATATGTTGCATGTGCTCCTCCCAAGTTCTATTGAAGATGAGGATGTCATCCATATATACCACCACAAAAGAGTTATCATCCAGATATACCAACAAAAATAAGTTGGTGAAGGGTCTCAATACATCATCCATCAATCTCATAAAATTTATTGGTGCATTTGTTAAGCCAAAGGGCATGACCAACCATTTGAAGAGACCTTCTTTAGATTTGAAAGTTGTCTTCCATACATCAGTTGGTTCGATGGGAACCTAGTGGTAGCTAGACTTTAGGTCAATCTTGTTGAAGAACGTTTCCCCCTTGAGTTGGTCAAGAGGGTCATCAATTCACGGAATTGGGTACAGGTTCTTGACTGTGATTTTGTTTAAAGCTTTGTAATCAATGTAGAGCCACCAAGTCTCGTCTTTCTTTTTCACTAGCACAATCGAGCTTCCGCAAGGGGAGGAGTTGGGTCAAATGTGCCCCTTTTGAAGTAGCTCTTGGATCTGGTGCTTGATTTCGTCATTTTCCATCAGCGAGCGATGATAGACTGGTCCATTAGGAAGTGGTGCACTGGGGGTTAGATCAATTGGATGCTTGACTTGGCAGTGTGTCAATACCTCAGTGGGTGAGGAGAAGATGTCTCTGAACTCTTCCATGATCCTGTCCACTTGCTTATGTTGCAAAGAGAGGCTCTGTGTAGAGGTCACGGGTGTGATGACAACATTCTGCTTACTGCGAGCACAAATCACAAAGAAGATGAACTTCCTAGTCTGTGAAATGACCTTATTGCATTGCTTAGCAGAGATTAAAGAAATAGTTGTAGGCGGCACTACCTCTAGTATCCTATACAATTGCCTACCCAAAGTATTAATAACATTGTGGGGTCTAGACTCATACACAATGTGTCACTTCCAGAAATATGGCTGGCCTAAAATAACATTACAAACTTCAAGGGGAGCAATATCACACAATACCTTGTCTTTGAAGGGCTTGATGTTGTAGGGCAGACGACACTATTGGCTGACGCAAAGATCTCGTCCTTGGTGAATCCATCCAATGGTGTAGGGTTGAGGGTGCAATGTTATCGGCAGGTCCAACTGCTTGACGACCTCTATTGAGATTAGGTTATTTGACTGCCATTATCGACAATGGAATGCAACAGAGTCCCCTTTACTCACATCTGTGAATGAAAGAGGCGTTCCCCTTCCTTTGGTTCTTTTAGTTCACTTGACTGGACTTTGGTGGTAGTGACAGTGGCACCCGATTCAACATCGATGATCTTCTTCCCACTTTATGGATTTGATTCAGAGTCAAAATCTACCTCTCACTCGAAAGGTTTCAGCTCAGCCACTAGTGACTGCTTGGAGTGACATTCTTCGGTGTTGTGCCAAGGAATTTTGTGGTATTCACACCACTTTCTCATGTCCTTCTTCGACTTCTCATTACCCTTCTTGGGTTGTGGCTTGGACTGGTTGTCCTGAGAGTGGCCATATTTGCTCCGTCTCTTGTTTGGTGGGTTGGGACCGCCTTTTCCCTACTTCGGCTATGAGGAATTTACAGATCCAAACTCTCGCCTCTTCTGCTTAAATTTGTGCTCGATCTTGACAACATATCTATAAGTTGCATCTAATGATGTGATATCCAAAAACTCCATTTTTGTTTGAATGTATTTTTGCAGAAAGCTGTGGTATTTGAGCAACAGATGTTGTTCAGAGTCTTTGATACCCAATTTGGTGTGCAGAGTATGGAAAATATTGGTGAAATCTAGTACTGTTTGGTCCCTTTCTTCATGCAGTGTGGTCAATCTTTTGTACTGGTCCTCGTAGCTTCCAAGATGGTAGTATTGTTCTTTGATGGCATCCCTGAAGGAATCCCAGGTGTGGGTGACTACAAATATTGCATATTCCTCTATGGCCCTTTTCTCAGAGTACGTATCCCACTAGTCCTTAACATGGGGGACAACCTTGAGGAGTGAAAAAGTAATATTTTCCCTATCGAAAAAATTATGGATCGAAAAATACCCTTTGAGTAGATTCAACCATTTATCTACAACATTTGCATCTATCATTCCTTCAAATAATGGAATATCAAAATTTACTTGTACCTTGAAGGGGATTGTGTGGTCGCTTGATGAAGATGTGTCTCTTGTGGGCAGTCGTTGAAGGATCTATGCAAAGTTGTCCATCATCTCATTACTTTGTCGTGCAAGGGCTTCCTCGAGCAACATTTTAAAAGGATCTCCTACTCCATCATATTTCTTCTTGTCCCCCATGAGTTGTGGTCGAGTTCGACACAACTGATCTTGCAAAGGCTCAACTTGTTCGAGTCCTAGCTTCTTGTACCCAGATCTTGTCGAGGACATGCACAAAGAAAAAAAAATAAAGAGAAAATCGCTATGATACAACTGATTCATATTTATGAGATGAACGAAATGAATAACAGATTGAATACCATAACACAGAGATATGGAGAACAACAACAGATATCCAGTGAACAATAACTTCTATTGAATAAATAAAATAAGTTGAAACTATAAAACTACATAACTGAAACAACTTACTCGAATGGTGGTAGTTATCTCTATGAAGAGATGTGGCAGCTACACGTTTTTGGTATTATGTTAGTTGTGGGAGGTATTAACCTCCACATGTAACCCTGACAAGAATAGAATATTCCGAGAAGCAATAAGAAACCCTAAAGCATTGGACATAACCCTAGAAGACAAGTCGGCTAAAGGAAATATTTAATATTGAGTTTTTGGCCTCCAAAATGACAAGTCGGCCTAGAAAGCTAAGGAGGAGCAGTATAAATACAGGAAACCAGAGCTCATTTGACAGATACAACTTGCAACTGCATAAATTTAAGAGTGTGCACTGAAGAAATTTAGTAAGTGCACAAGTATGGAGAGTAGTTGCAGCTGCAGCTACTTGTTTTTTTGGTTTAGGCTTGGACTTTCCCTTGATTATGGTTTGAGCTTTCTGCCTTGTGTGCTAGCTTTGGAGAGAGGTACACTACATTGATTGACTATTAGGCCTAGGGTTTGCTTCTAGAATTATTCTCTCTCAAGGTTAAGGTGCTAAGGGGTGGCTTCGACCTATGGTGAAACGAGAAAACCTATTATTTCTAACAGGTTATGGGCCCACACTATCTTTGGACAGTCTAACCGTTGGAAGATAGATTGGGAGGATTTGCTCAATTACATTTGCAGTCACAGTCAAATTTTTTGTTGTAGCAACGAAACCATAACCCTCTTGTTGAGGCACCTTAAGTGAAGATATTGACCTAATTTCTGGATAGCCTAGTGCGCCTTAAACTAGCGCACCTCCTGGTACTCTCAGCAAGCTAAGACGTCAAGTTTGAGTTTTTGGTCAAAATCAAAGGTTGACCAAGTCAAAGCAGTCATGACTTACTCTATGAAGTCAGAAAACAAGTTAGAAGGGGCTTCTAACTTCAGAGCATGGAAGACAAGGATTTACCTCATCCTTTCCAAGAATAAAGTGTTGGATATCGTGAAAGGAAAGATCATGGAACCATAGTTTGAAGAAGGAAAAGAGAATGAACCTTAGAACATTGCAATTATGGAGAAGTTCAAGGACAATGACATCAATGCCATGAGTATCATAGTGGACTATGTAAAATACCACTTGATACCCTACATATATCATATTGACTCGTCTAAGAAGATGTATGATGCCCTAACTAACCTCTTCTCAGTCAAAAACAATGGACAAGTAATGAGTCTGAAGAATGAGCTCTGTGACATGAAAATGAATGATGATGACAACATAACATCATACCTTGTGAGAATATCTAAGTTAAGATGTAGTGTCCCCTTTTACACTACCCAGGTTTCCAAACCCCTCAATTACCATTCTATACATGAATGTTTACATAATGGATACAGGAATTATAACCACATGCATTTAACACAATTAAACACATTAAAATCTCAGAGTAAAAGA
>JASDQU010218658.1:18134-32582 GCA_032191745.1 Picea mariana | reverse complement strand
ATCAAGCCAAACAACATCTTGAACTTGTTCACACTGACCTATGTGGACCAATGCAAATAGAGTCCATAGGTGGCAGCTTTTATTTTCTAACGTTTATTGATGATTTCAGCAGAAAAATATGGATCTATTTTCTCAGACACAAGTCTGAAACTTTTGCAAAATTCAAAGAATTCAAAGCAGAAGCTGAAAAACAGAGTGGCAAATATATCAAAGCACTCAGGTCAGATGGAGGAGGAAAATACAACTCCATAGAATTTGCAAATTTCTGCAAATCACAAGGCATTATTATGCAAACAACAACCAGGTATACTCCACAACAGAATGGAGTGGTTGAAAGGAAAAAACAGACAATAATGAATATGGAAAGAACACTTCTTAAAGAGAAAAGTTTGTCAAATACTTTTTGGGCTGAAGCAGTAGCATGCTCAGTTTATCTCCTAAATAGATCTCCAACCACAAGTCTGAAGATGAAAGTCCCTCAAGAAGCATGGAGTGGGACAAAGCTCAATGTAGCGCATCTAAGGACATTCAGATGCATAGCATACGCTCACATACCTTCCGAATTAAGGAAGAAACTTGATGACAGAAGTGAGAAATGTATTTTCACTGGATATAGTGAAACATCTAAAGCTTACAGGCTTTACAATCCAATCACCAAGAAATTAATTATCAGCAGAGATGTAAAATTTCTGGAAAATCAATTCTGGAATGATTCAGAAAGTCAACAAATGGACAAGTCAAAATCCATTGCTGCCAAGTTCTGGAAACACAGAAAATTCAGGACAGCAAGTACCTCAAACTATTCTCCAAGATTGCAGGTACAAAGACAACCTGAACACTCACAGGATAACTCAACTTCCAGCAGAGAATCATTCTCTGAACCACAAAATCAGAGAACTCGAAGTTTGAGAGAAATCCATCAACAATTGGATGACTTTGAACAGCACAACCTTTTTGCTTTAATGTCATGTCAACCTACATCTTTTAAGGAAGCGGCTAAGGAGCCCCATTGGGTTCAAGCCATGAACCAAGAAATTGACTCCATTGAGAAGAACAAGACATGGGATCTTGTTGATTTTCAAGCTCACAAGAAGAGTATTGGTGTCAAGTGGGTTTACAAAACTAAACTCAATGAAAAAGGGCAGATTGAAAAGCACAAGGCAAGACCTATTGCCAAAGGATTCTCATAACAACCAGGTATTGATTATGGTGAAACTTTTGCTCCAGTAGAAAGATTAGACTGTAAGGACTCTATTGGCCATAGTAGCCCAACACAAATGGCAAGTATACTAGATGGATGTCAAGGCAGCATTCCTGAATGGTTTCTTAGAAGAAGAAGTTTATGTCAATCAACCACCTGGATTTGAAGTCCAAGAGCAGCCAGCCAAAGTATATCAGTTGAAGAAAGCCTTGTATGGCTTAAAGCAAGCTCCAAGAGCTTGGTACAACAAAATTGACACTTACCTGATCAAAAGTGGTTTCAGCAGAAGTCAAAATGAGACAACTCTTTACACCAAAACAGATTAGCATGGTAAAATTTTGATTGTATGTTTATATGTTGATGACATGATCTATATGGGAAATCTTGAGTTAACAAATTTTAAACATGCCATGCAATCTGAGTTTGAGATGATAGATCTTGGCATCATGAAATATTTTTTAGGGATTGAGGTTGATCAATCAACCAAAGGAATCTTTCTCTGTCAGAAAAAGTATGCAGCAGACATCATCAAAAGATTTTGCATGGAAGAATGTAATCCAGCAGAAACCCCTATACCTTTAGGCACAAAATTGAGCAAGAAAGATGAAGGTCCTACAGTGGACTATACCCTGTACAAAAGTTTAGTAGGCAGTTTGTTGTATCTTACAGCAACTAGGCCTGACATTATGTATGCAGCCAACCTTGTTTCCAGATTCATGGAATCCTCCAAAGATTCTCATTGGAAAATGGCGAAACGAATTCTGAGATATGTTGTAGGAACTCTCAATTTTGGCTTATTGTACACTAAATTTGATAGTAATCAACTTTCTGGTTACACAGACAGTGATTTTGCAGGCAGCCTAAATGACAGGAAAAACACATTAGGACATGTTTTTCAACTGGGCACGAACCTGATCTCATGGGCATCAAAGAAGCAGCCAATTGTTTCAATATCTTCTGCAGAGGCAGAGTATGTCGTTGCTACCTCAGCTTCCTGTCAAGCTGTGTGGCTGAGAAGAATATTGAAAGATATGTCACATACAGAAAAGGATCCAACTCCTATATTCTGTGACAATACTTCAGCAATTGCTTTATCTAAAAATCATGTGTTTCACAAGAAGAGCAAACACATTGACACTCGTTTTCATTTCATACGCGAGCTAGTCAATAATGGTTATATTGCACTACAATTCTGTGGTTCTCGAGATCATCTTGCTGATATCTTTACAAAGCCACTAGGAAAGTCAGTTTTTGATTTTCAGAGACAACACTTAGGCATAATCAGTGCTGATGATTGTAACTGTTGAGTTTAAGAGGGAGTATTAAATATAATATAACCTCAACAAGCTGACTGTGCACTGCCAATTGTCCTGGCCAGCTGTACTTTCTATTCTTGATTTGCTTGAGCCTATTTAGTTCAGTTATTTCCCTTTGCATAGTAACCTCTTCAGAACTTCTTCATGTACTCGTTTTGTATTCTTCTTATATTCTAATATACTGTTTTCTGTTCTATTCTTTCTCTCTGCATTTCTTGCTTCACAATTTATCAAATCTGAAATATGAATCTAATCTTTTTACAGAACCAAATTGTTTTGTAGTGGTTTTCAACGCAGCTATAAAAAATCTACATAAGCTATTGAGAAGGAACATTTCTAAGTCTCATAGACCCTTCATGGACCTTATTGCAAATTGAAAATAGTTACAATTAAGTTTATTAAAGCTAAACTACGTTTTTCTCATGTCTAGGGGCCAATAATGGAATGTCGTTGGCCCATTTTTAAATTGCCCGAGCTTTTTCAAAACTAGCACGTGTAAGAGTTGTGCATAATACTATATAGTATAGCATATTATGCATATAAGCAATTACATATATTTATGATGAATTCTAAATTATTATTATTATTTTATACATCCTTCTTCAACCCATCGTCCCCTCAAAGGCTCCAAAAACCAATGCAACATAATATTTTACCTACTTTTACTACCTCAAGGTTAGAATACCTGACACATATTTTCCATACCAAATTACCACTTTAAAGAAGTAAAATAATACAAAATAATAAACCTGTAAAAGACATATAATAACTAAGATATATAATGTGAACTTATTTATATAGGAAAATTTTCTTATTAGAAAAACAACTAAGATATATAATAATTAATAAGATATATAATAATTAAGAGAGATTAACCAAATAATGTAATGTAAGACAACCATGTGCTTACACATATTGTGGTGAAGAAAGCCTCTCAAACACAATAAAGTAATGCAAACTACTCAACTTGTCCAAAACATATAAAGCTTAAGAGATATAATAACCTATAAAATTTAACCAAAAAGTCTAAAACTATTAAGTGCTTGTTTTATTTATCATAATTTACAAGCAAGACTTTAACATAATATACTATAGAATGTGCATATATCCATGATTAAAATGCAAACCTGAATAAATGTGGCTATAAGGTGCTTGTTTTATTGATCATAATTTACAAGCAAGACTATAACATGATATATTATAGAATGTGCATATATCCAAGAATATAACATAATATATTATAACACTATAATATATTATAATATAATATAATATAATATAATATATTATATTGTAATATAATATAATATAATATATTATAATATAATATAATATATTATACTATAGAATGTGCATATATCCATGATTAAAATGCAAACCTGAATAAATGTGGCTATAGTTACAAAAAGGTCCTTGCGATCATGATTAAAATGCAAGCCCGAAAAATTATGGCTCTTACTTTACATATATGGCTTTTAAAACTATTAATGCAAGCGGTATTAGAAATTGGTAGGCTTTCGGGGCATTATCGGTTGGTGGGGGCTTTTCGTTGATCGTCATCTTGCTCTCTATATGTTTATGTTATGTTATAAATGTTTTATTGTATCTGATTTTTATATTATAATTGTATATATATGTTTATGTTATAAATGTTTTATTGTATCGGATTTTTATATTATAATTGTATATATTTGGGTTATGTTTTTGATGTAGTTAGAGTTTAGAGACACATTAGAGGTATTTATATTTCAAGGGGAAGAAGAGATGCAATTAATAATGATTTTGATAATGATTAATAATGATTTTGATGATGATTGTTTACTTTTTCAAGTTTGATTAAGAAGGTTTTGGAGTATTTGAATATTTTTATACGAAAAGATTTGTACTCTAAGTTTAATTGAGAAGGTTTTGGAGCATTTGAATATGTTTATATAAAAAGATTTTTAAAGTTTGCATGTACTTAATTTTGTGACTAGTGGCTTGTACTAAATTAACTTTTGATTTATTGGTGTAGAAGATAGACCAACATAATTAATTTAACATTGGTTATTGGTGTAGAAGATAGACCAACATAATTAATTTAACATTGGTAATGTATTATGAGAGATGATTATATTCATCATTATTTGAGAATAATCTTTCCTTCTGAACTATATGCGAGTGATGTCTTCAAAATATTTAAAATAAGATTCAAACTTATTTGTTTGGATACTTTTTTTAGGTCAATAATCTCATTATTCTTGGTAAAATTCTTTAGATTATTCATATTTATTTAAAAATAGAACTTTATGTATTTTTTGGGTTTCTTTCGGCCACTTAATTTAATTATTTGGAGAAGAATCTAAGAAGCTCCCTTTGATCTAAATTTAGAGGAGTTAGTTCACTTACTTTGACCATTTGGAGAAGAACCTAAGAAGGTCATTTTGGTCTAAATTTGGAGGAGTTAGTTCTCTCCCATTAGTTCCTTGGAATGTTTATACTCTTTCTAAGCAAAGGAGTAGACTTGGACTATTTGACATGAAGTTCCAAAAGGTTGTTATATTGTCTAAGTAGATTATACAAAGTTTTATTGGATATGAGCCATGGAAATTATTAGTCATATATAAAATTTATGTTGGCAAACACATATATGAGATTAGGGGAACTTTTGTATTTACAATATCATTGTTGCTCTATGAGAATTTGAGACTAATGGATCACTTGTTTTACAAGGAATATGTGAAGCATAGGGAAAAGTTGCTAGTACTCTTTCTTGTATTGGAATATATGCAAAATGTGATTTGATCTTGCATACCATTCAATTTGGACATAAAATGAATAACCTACAATTTAGCATACATGCGTAGACTCCTTCTCTAAAGACTAGTTAAAAGAGAGATTATTAGGTGGAAAAACCTTTGGAATGAAAGCATAATGTCGAAGAATTGGCATAATCTTTCACATGAATTTAGTTTACTTTGTTCGAATTGTACAACAATTCAATGAATTCAGTAGTTAATCCAGCGAGATAATTCATATAAGATCAATTTACACACTCCAAGACATGATTGGATATATTGGATTTGGAATTATTGAAAGCCTATTTAAAATTACTAGCCAAAATGTCTATATTGGTGTCTTAGTTCTCCCTATTCCTCATACGATAAATTGAGTAATTAGTGGATCCTTTCAGATGCAGAAGAAAAATGGGTGAATCACCTTCATACAATATGGTCATTTACACTCTCTTTCAAGATGCAAGTATTTCTACGACTTCTAGTATATCAAGACCTACCCTCTAAAGAGTGGTTGTTATAGACCTAGTTAGCAGAGCTTGCCTCCATTGCAACTAGATTGAAGCCATTCGACATTTATTTTGAAGCTATATATCTACATATGCCAATTGGGAATTCATATGGAGTACATAGATATATGTATTCTTCAATGGGATCTAAAAGAAAGTTGCCTTGATATTGATATGCGATGAGAATTCCTTTCGACCATTTCAATTTAGAGTGATTGTGCACCATAATAGAGTTGTAACTCTCTATGTATTGTGGAACCTTTCTTGTGAAGTTGTTTTTAGCAATAATGTTTTCTCTTTTGTTTTTTTTAATGAGATACCTATTTGAGTTGAAGTTTAAATAAAGTTCAAAAACACTCTCCTACAATATATGTGGTGTGTAAGACACATTAGCACATGTTATATTGAAGCAGGGTCAAACCTCGTCCTACATTGTACACTTAGGTGTATTTGTTTGTACAATATATTGTATTTTATTCTTCATTAATATAAGTAGCATTTGAAATTTCAGAGGTATAGTTTGGTTTCTCCAACCCTTTCATTTAAAATTTCAGATGTATAGTTTGGTTTGTTCAACCCTTTTCTATTAAGGCATAACTCCTAGGGAGGTTACAAGATTCATTTTGACTATATCCTATAGGTCTACCAAAGACTATCTACCAACTACCTCAATCTAAATTCTTAATAGGTGAGAGGGTGAGCACCTATCTAGCAAATTTATCACCCTTATGCTTAATAGGTGAGAGAGTGAGACACTATCTACCAACTTCCTCAATGTAAATGCATAAAAGAAAAAACGATATATGTAACATGTTTTTAAGGATTGAATGCACAAGTAATGCAAAGGAGGTAACTAGTGACAACTCCTTTTAAAGATATGTATATACTTATTAAAACAAAGAATAGATTATTTAATAAAACAATAAATAAATTGATAATAATGACATTTAACATGAGATTAGTTATTGCTACAAATTTATAAAAATACTATTATTAACATTTATATATTTATTTAAGTTATCATCTATGATTTGTTTACATTTTTATGATTTGTTTACATTTTTAAAAAGAAAAATAATAACTAACTATTTTTTATTTAATTTCTCTATTTTAATATTTATATATATAATTAACTAATCATTTATTATGATATATCTTTATTATATATAACATATATTTATTATATATGATTAAAGATTAAAATTAAAATACAAATAATTTAGATAAAAATATATATAATAATAATTTATATAATTATTATATATGATTAAAAATTAAAATTAAAATATAATTAATTTAGATAAAAAAAAATATCTAACAATAATTAATAATTATATAATATATAAAGTAGATACATTATAGATCAATAATGGTCATGCACATGATTAAAAGGAGGTATTAATATATTACATTGCACAATTGATAAGACAACATCTCCATTATGTTTATTATGAAAGAGATTAGTAATGTGTCTCATGAAATTAGCAATAAAGAGGTGGTTTATTAATTTATATCATATTCTTATTCTCATAATATAAATTAATAATTAAAATAAAAATGAAAAATTAATATGATGTTTTAAACTTTGAAATCATTTAAAAAAAAATTATTTATATATTTATTTATTTAATATTAATATTGATAATTATATATATAAAGAATATTGTATATTATTTTTGTTAATTAAAATATCTAACTAAACAATATATTTAATATATTATTAAATATAATATATTTTTTTATTAAAAAATAATTAAAATAATATGAATAACATTAAAAACATATTTAATATATTATTACATAAAATATATTTTTTATTAAAAATAATATTAAAAATCATATATAATATATTTTAAATAATATTTACTTTTTTAAAAATAAATTTATTAATATATATTAAATAGTTTAATTCAAAAAATAATAATTAAATCACAACAATAATATAAAGAGAGAAGCTTTTTAAATATACTATAATTTAGCACCCGGATGGAGTGACAAATGGCAAGAGAGGGGGACAGGTGGCAGGAGCAACTGGCGGGGAGAGTTAATACCCCAAGCCGCCACCCCCGACGCTATTAACTCCCCATGGAATACACCATAGGGGATATTAACTCAGTGCGCCTGTGGAAGCCCATGGAGGAGCGCTTCAGCCAGGCCACTGGTACTAGATTCCTGAACCAATCCCGTCAGCCTTCAATGGCAATGGGAGGGACTTCAATGGCACTCAACGACATTAAAATTGACCAAGGCACCTATTCTCACCCGATGTTTGATAGCTGCCACCTATGTTATGTGCTTCTTGGCCCTCCTGGCCTCTTCGCTTACCTCCAGTGTGACCTCTGTATTTCCTCAGACCAACATCACCCTCATTCCCTGGTTCTCACCATGCCCCGAGACAGAGGCAAGCCAAGGCGTTCCACTAGGAACAAAAATGCCTTCACTCCAGATAATCAGCTCACAGCTTCTCAGAGAGCCTTGATAGCTCATTTCAACCAACCCCGCATACCCTCCAGTAAATCTCAATCCACCCTACGCATCCCAAAAGAGGAAAACCCACCCACCTCGCCCCAGACTCAAGCTTAGCCTCCCTTACGCATTCCCAAATCAGAAACCCTGTCCCCGACTAAGCTTTCTCCTTAACCATCCCAACTCGCTTCGGCTTTCCCCAACACAGCCAAAGAGGAAGCTCTTCTGTCACCTCAGCATTCGGGCATGAAGGTGGAAGAGGTTGAGCCACCTCCTCATCCTGGCCCGAGCCTGGTACAATTGCAAGGGTCCCCTGTGACTCTCATCCCCTCCACCTCCCGCGACTTTCAGCCACGTTGGTGGGAAGGGGGCTTCATTGTGGAGGAGAAAATACCCCCAAGTTGGCAACTAACAGAAGATGGGCAAGACACAGGCAACATCGGTGCTAAAGAAGGCAATGACGGGGCTGACAACGGCAATGATGGTGCTGAAGACACAGGCAAGGTCAGTGTTGAAGAAGGCAATGACGGTGCTGACGATGGCTCACACCACACGTTTTATCTCACAGCGGAGCACTTGGAGCTTCTCTTTGACATTTGGCAGTGGCAGGACGAGCAAGTGCATGACGAAAGCACCATCCATCAGCGATTAGATCTGTTGTTCGAAGAACTCTCAGACACCCCTTCTCAAGCTCAATGCCCCACCTGCAAGTAGAAGTTTGTCTCGGCCTACACCGTCCATTGACGTCCAGGTCCCCCAAAGGCTTGACGCGACCCACCCCTATCTCCGGTTCATGTCAATTCGCATTTTCAGAATGAATAGTGATTTTCTTTTTACTCTTTTTTACAGTTTTGTAACCATCATAGAAATGGCGGCTCTGAAAGAAGTCTTTCCTAGGCTAGTTAAGGGGAATGAATCTCCTGTTAAAATTCTCAGCTTTTGCTCCAATTTTTGTAAACTGAAACGCTGCCATTATAGTCATACCACCGTTTGGAACCACCTGTTCTGGTTTCCCTTATGTGGCAGAACAGGTGGCTACCAAACGATATACACTCATGATGATATAATACAAGGTTCTCTTTATTTAAAAATAAATAAATTATAATTTAGATAATATAAAAATTCATAAAAATATATAAATTAATAAAAATTGTAATCTACTTATCTAAAATATGTAAGATAATATAATGAAAAATATAATATAATAATATTTATATAGAAAATAATGAAAATATATTAATTTTTTTATTGTGTTTCATAAGATGGAATGGAATAAAATTTAATATTTGAAATAATATATTATAATAATTTAATGTTTAATAAGTTTGTATTTATACTACACAATATATTATAGAATAAAGTAAAATTTAATATAGTATAATAATTCAATATTTAACATATAATAAAATAAAGTAAAATTTATTATAGTATAATAATTGAATGTTTCAAAATTAAATTGATAAAATATAATTAGATTAAGAATATTTAAGGATAGGTATATATGCATATATTTCATAATTTATAGATGTTTTGAATATTATATTTGATAGTTAATTAAGTAATTATCCACATTTGCTAAAAAGATAATTAATTAATAATATTAAAATAATTTAATTCCAAGTATTTTATATTATATATTTTTTTTACAAGAAATTTTACACAAAATCTTTGGGTTTATTTTACATAATATTTATGCTCTGTTTTACAATAATTTTAGAAATTGAACTTCTAAATATATGGATAGTAAACGAAGTAAATCAAGGGGATCAACAGAGTCTAGTTGATGACTTACTTGAACTAACCCTTGTGTTTTATTATAGAGACGATGAGCCTTACAAATTTGATACTATAGAAACATGTTATCACAATACCATGACCCAAACCCTCACCTCCCCAACTTGAAGGGAGAGATCTCACTTCTAGCTAATTGCAACTTGAGCTAACCCTTATAAAGACCATTAGTCAAACCCTTACCTCCCCAACATCAGGAAAGAGATATCACTTCTGGCTTATGGTTGCTTGAGCTAACCCTTTGGACTTCTTATTCTGCATCACATCTATGCTCTACAACACTTTTAGAAATTGAACTTCTATATAAATACCAGCTATAATATAAACATACTTGTTTCCAAATGACATTTGCAAAATTACCACCATCAATAGCTGTATTATAGAGACCATCAGCCTTACAAAAGTGATACGATAGAAACAACATGTTATCACAATACCATGAGTCAAACCCCCACCTCCTCAACTTCAAGGGAGAGATGTCACTTCTGGCTCATGACTACTTGAGCTAACCCTTATAGAGACCATGAGTCAAACCCTCACCTCCCCAAATTCAGGGGAAAGATCTCACTTCTGACTCATGGTTGCTTGAGCTAACCCTTGGGGTTTATTCTGCATCACATCTATGCTCTGTTTTACAACACTTTTGGAAACTGAACTTCTAGATATATACTAACTCTGATATAAACTTACTTGTTTCAAAATGATATTTGCAAAATTACCACCATCGAGACCACGAGCCTTACAAAAGTGATACAGTAGAAACTCCATGTTATCACAATACTATGTTTTGCATCATACTCATGTTCTGTTTTTTCTGTTTTATAGTGCTTTTAGAAATTGAACTTCTATATATACCAACTATAATATAAACAAACTTAGAACTCAGGAGTGACACGTCTAATTGGATTGTAGAAAGGACATTTTCTAACAACAATATATTTTCAGTACATTTATGTTTTTTTTTGTTTTATAATAGTTTTAGAAGTCTTGTTTTAAAATTACTTTTTTAA
Source organism: Picea mariana (assembly GCA_032191745.1). Classification (NCBI taxonomy): domain Eukaryota; kingdom Viridiplantae; phylum Streptophyta; class Pinopsida; order Pinales; family Pinaceae; genus Picea; species Picea mariana. Next base: position 21,515 of record JASDQU010218658.1, on the reverse strand, counting down.
ATTAACAATCATATGTAAGTGTATTTTAAGACNTGCTTTTAGAAATTGAACTTCTATATATACCAACTATAATATAAACAAACTTAGAACTCAGGAGTGACACGTCTAATTGGATTGTAGAAAGGACATTTTATAACAACAATATATTTTCAGTACATTTATGTTTTTTTTTGTTTTATAATAGTTTTAGAAGTCTTGTTTTAAAATTACTTTTTTAAATTAACAATCATATGTAAGTGTATTTTAAGACCATGAGTTTTACAAACTTGACAAGTTTATATGCAATAATATATTTTGCATCATATTTTTACTCTGTTTATCTGTTATATAACAATTTTAAAAATTAAACATCTAAATATCTCAACTATAATATAAACTTGTTTTGAAATAACATTCTCAAATTACCATGGTCAACATGTCTATTATAGAACCCATGAAGATTACAAATGGGACACACTGTAGAAAACTGATAATATATTTTGCATCTTATTTCTGCTCTGTTTTTCTATTTTATAATACTTTTAGAAACTGAACTTTTAAATATAACAACTACATCACAAACTTAGTATAATAGATTTTCTTTGAAATAATGTTCTCGGAATTACAATCCTCAATAAATCCAATGTAAAACTTATGAGTGTTATAAACATGATACATCTATGTAAACTGTAAAAAAGGTTTTTTTATAAACATGATACATCTATATAAAATTTTTGTTTTAAAATTATTTTTTTTAAATTAATAATATCTATAAGTTTATTCTAAAAACTTATAGAATAAACTTATAGATATTAGTTAAGTTTATTAATATCTAATATTAATAAATTTAACTATAAGTTTATTAATTCTTGTTTTAAAATTACTTTTTTTAAATTAATAATATTTATAAGTTTATTTTAAAAACCATGAGTTTTACAAACTTGACAAGTTTAAATGCAATAATATATTTTGCATCATATTTCTACTCTGTTTTTCTGTTTTATAACAATTTTAGAAACTAAATATTTAAATATATCAACTATAATATAAATTTACTTGTTTAAAAATGACATTCTCACAAATCTATCTGGATAATAGAAAACTCCTTTTATAACTAATAATATATTTTGCATCATATTTTTGTTTTATAACTAATTGAAATTCTAAATATAACAATATAACAATTATAGTATAAACTTTCTTGAAATAATATAATGTTCTCAAAATTACAATCACAATCATCCATAAATCTATAAACTTATGAGCATTATCCATAAATCTATATTGTTTTATAACTAATTGAAATTCTAAATATAACAATATAACAACTATAGTATAAACTTTCTTGAAATAATATAATGTTATCAAAATTACAATCACAATCATCCATAAATCTATAAACTTATGAGCATTATAAACATGATAATTGTAAAAAAAGGTTTTTTTATAATAATAACAACAGCATACTTTTACTTTGTTGTTTTATTTTATAACAGTTTCAAAAGTAAACTTCTAATTATACAAATTTTAATATAAGCTAACTTATTTTAAAATGATATTTTAAAAATTATCATCTTCAATAAAAGTGACATATCTAGATGAACTGTAAAAAGTGTCTTATGTTTAACAATATATTTTGAATAATATTTTTGTTACATATTTCTGTCATATCTTTTTATATAACATTTCTGAACATAAAAGTTTAAGAAATAAACTTATTTTTAAAAATTACACTCAAAATTACCACCATCATTATTAAAGGTATCCTACGAACCATAGCTTTGGATTAACTTTCGGATTTACGAATGGAAGATCATTAGAACTCATGGCTTTAGGATTTACAAGTGGAGTATTAATGTACTGGTGAATAGGCGTATTTTTATAACCCGTGACTTTGGGATTAACAAATGGAAGATCAATAGAACCCACTTTAGGATTTACAAGTGGAAGATTAATGCACGAGTGCACATGTCTATTTTAGAACCCATGACCTTGGGATTTAGTAGCGGAAGATCAATGTACTCGTGGCGAAGGAAGCATAGTCAAATGAGTGATTAATTAGGTCACTCATGATGAACACTACTATCAGCTTCTTGTTTCTCTTGTTTCATTTCTTACGTTTCATCAATATTGTTTTCTCTCAATTCCTTAATGAGAGTGGTCAGATTACCATTTCTGTTATTTATTAATTATGTCGAAAGGTGTACACCTATTGATTATGGGCACAGTTAATAGGTTTTTAGTGCTTAATCAGTTTTGTATGGACAAGATTAAATATTGATGGAATATTCTTAGTAGTCCCAATAAATCAATGGTTGTGATTTCAACTACTAACTTCCTCACTATTCTAAAGACATCAGTTTACATGTTTATTTTTTTACTTTTACTTAATCATATTTAAAATTTACTATGGTGGCTCGCTAATTGCCATGTATGAGTGATTAGGGTCTCATTTTCTAGGCCAATGTAAACCTTTGGCCTTCACCAGCCATGTTCTGGACACACTGCCTCCTTCCAGCCAACTCCTTCCGACTCCTTCCGTCCACCTCTGGGCCATTTCTCTTTCCGGACTGTTCAAGTTTTGCAAACCGTCCTTTCGACGTTTACCAACCACGAATTTGTGGTTGTGCTAGTATATATATTCAACTTCCTCTTCATTCATGAGTATGACACCTAAATGTACTAAATTTCCCCTCTATTGGTTAAAACTCAATTCTAGCATGAACGGGAAGGAGGTTTATCATCAATAGGTTCATTTTATGAACGCAAATGAAAAAGATCACATAAATAGTTGTAGTTAAATGGGCAGTGTTATCCCCGATATCTAGGGATAACTAGGAGATCATGTCTCGAGGCCCACAGGTCCCAGACATGGAGTACTAAGAGCATGATTGACTTGAGCATGGTCTTGGAGGACCCACCTTTCTCCTCCTCCGCCAGATTTGTCCTGTCAGCAGCAGCAGCTTCCATCACCACCGGCTTGGACTTGCATCGGAAAGGGCTCTTGCTCCATGAGGTAATTGGTCCAAGGTATCATGGTATGTGTAATATTTGATCGTTATAACTCTCTTATATATGCATTAGGTTCCTTTCATTTATGATGACTGCTTGGATCATACACTAATCCACTTGACCACTGTTGGGGTGATTGATGGGGTGACTTAGCAAGTTGATATTCATGGGTTTTGGTTTTCCACCAAGGGGGATTTGCAGAGCCATCGTCCTCTCCCACCATTTTATCATATTTACATCTTATACCCCGCACATCCATCCCATTCCCCTTGTCCGACCATTAGGATGACCTTTCAGGGTTACACTTTGTCTTGTGGGAAGAAGGGGCTAAAGGCCCAGGGGGGTAAAAGCAGTTGGTAAAAGATAAAAGCCATAGGAAATAAAACCTAG
>JASDQU010218658.1:0-17188 GCA_032191745.1 Picea mariana | reverse complement strand
TAAGTAGAGGACGTTGAGCCTCATTTTAGCATAACACAACTCACTCTCTTGTGAGAGATCTCTTTTTAGTCTTTTGTCTTGGATTATTGGCTCTTGGAGTTGAGGCGCTACACTTGTGGATGATCATCTTTGGCATTGTTATGGTGTTTTTATCATTGGAAGGTGTTACAACTAGCGTTTGGTTAGCTCTTCATTGATTTGTAAGTATATTTATCATGCAAAACTTCTTGATTAAATGGTTGTAGGTTAGATATCTTACTTTTATGGTTACATTGTTGTTATTCTGCTTAATCATTGAAACCCTAGGGAGCAAGCACACAAGTAGGTCATTGCTTCATGTCCCCATGATAAAAACTTGTTTAGCCATTTGATTAAGAAGAATATAGCCTAGCCATAGCTACACTAATTCTTCTTTTTCTAAGTTAGATTTGAAACATAAATTGAAGAAAGAAGACGTCCTAGGCCTAATTGACTTTACACCTAGGGTTTGACTCTTAGGGTTTGAAAAGCCTTGGCCCTACAACACTTTTCAGCCCTAGATTTATGTTTTGAAGCTAGCCTTTTTTGCCAAAGAGTTTTAAGGAAAGAAGGAGGAGCATGAGGCCTAGCTTAAGCTACACCGGAATGAGCCTCCTCCCCTTAGGGTTTTGACTTCATGGCCTCGCCATTGCAGCACCATTAAGCCTAACTCTTCCGTCCTTAGATTTAGATCTTTCCAAGCCTTTAGCCTTACTCCTTGACTCCATTTACCCTAAGGCACTAGTCTAAGAATGCAACGTTGAGCCTTTTGTGTTAAAACAACCTTCTCAAAACTCTTAAATTGAAACCCTAACTAACCCTAGCGACCTACTAACCCTAACTCTATGATGACGTCTTGCCTCTTTTTGAACTTTTGCTTGGTATAGAAGTTGCGGCTAGGTCATCCATTGATAGACATAGAAGTGTTGAGCATTTTCATTGGCTTATTTTGTAAAACGTCCACCTCTTTGCCTACCAAAACTAACCTAGAATAGGGCTGACGTCACCCTTAGTAATATAGTGACGCAGCAACATTTTGTGTGAGCATAATTATGGTGTTTCATGCATTGTGATAATTCAAGGATTGATATTGAACATTGAATGCTATAATCATTTTGTATTTGTTGAAGAAGTGATATTATAAGCCATAGCTTTCATTGCAATCATTGACTTCGTCAATAATTACATTTATTTATGCTCATGTATATATTAAAGATAGTCATTAATCTATGAAGTACTAACCACTGCTTGCACATTTTAGTTTTATCTTTGCTTTGTCTCGCAAATAGGTGCCTTTTCAGTGGAATACCTTCTCTTTGACTATCTTTGGGCGGTAATCTGTGAAGGGAAAATCTACCTTGACCTTTGAGCCTTAATCTCCCGACTCTTTTCCTTTCAGTACCCCAGATTACCTAGGGACGTCTCCCTTGGGATTAGCCACCCTGAATAGAAAGAACCCCCCATCGAGGTGACAGTGGGTGGGGAAACGAAAAAAAAATAAGGCACTAGATATTGCTCAGTACGGAGAAAAATAGTAGGAAAAGAAGAGGGTGTTTTGAAAAATATGTGCTTTTAGCTTCTTAAACTGCGAGCTGCTCTGCCTTTTACATTCATCGAGTTTTCTTTGCTCCCAGCAGAATTTGTTCCAAAAATGTATCATCGAGTTTTCTTTGCTCCCAGCAGAATTTGTTCCAAGAATGTATCATCGAGTTTTCTTTGCTCCCAGCAGAATTTGTTCCAAGAATGTATCGTAAAATGAGAAACCTGTTATTTTAACAGCTTTAATAACTAGTTACATTAATTTTCTTCGTGAAAACTAGGTTTATGTTCTGTAGTCCAATCCAATGTATAGTACCGACATTGTAGAGTTGTTAAATTTAAATATACCTATTTATAAATTTAAATATAGCTGTTTATAAAACTAATAACAATTGGACTACAACCATTGTCCGGCCATTACGTTATAAACATTAGGGCTTCAGAGGAGGAGGAGGCGGTTACAGAAGTAAAGTGAAATAGAGCGTATGTATGTCCCGTACGAAGCACGTGACGACGCAGAGATCATAAAAACTATGAAGTAGTGGAAAAGGAAATGAAATGGATTCATAGCCTCCCCACCGCCTTCAATCAGTTGTAACCTCGGAGAGTACGAATGGAGCAGTAAACTATGACAGCGCAACACCAGGCAGATGGACCACTCTGCCTGACAGCCTTTTTTATTTGGGCGTTCGGATGTTACGACTCACGACTCGACCGATCGCAAACAGTACAGCTAGGCTCTCATTGAGCTGGCCAAGATTAAATTTTCGCTTAATAAGGGTACTCCCTCCCTTAATGACCTTTGTTTTGTTCAATTAACTTTATGTCAAACGCAAGAGCGGAGTACGCGTTCAAATCTTCAAGGGAATGCAATAGAATCTTGAGGAGATTGAGGAAAAAAACATGCGACTGCCAAACATAAGGTTTCACGGTTTTGTATTTTAGGTTTTGAGAAGGAGACGCTTAAAGGAATGATCTATGTCTCTATGTGGCATATTTAGAAGCAAATCTAATTGAAGCTCAAGCGTAAATGTGTACAAGGACGAGTCCAGAAAATACATTTCAAGGTCATACTCGAAAAATGACTGACGCATTTATATATCTATCTAATCTGTTAACAGTAAAAAGAAAGGAAAAATACCTGGAACTGGAAAACTCGTAAAGCTTTCCTCTGCTGGAGAAAATTATTAGCGCCACTTCTGCATCGCACAGCACCGAGAGCTCGTACGCCTTCTTCAGCAGTCCGTTCTGGCGCTTCGAAAACGTGGATTTATTTTGTTCTCTATTCGCCTCAGCTGGACTCGACCCCGCCCCATTGCCAGATCCCTCTTCTGCTTCAGCTGCTGCTATTCTCTGGTTATTATTAAGAATTATTGTCCTCCTCCTCCCAGGGTCAGGGGGTCGAATCTAATCTACCTCAATGACACGCACATTATAAGAGTAGGTGAATTATTGTCCTCCTCCTTCCAGGGTCAGGGGTTCGAATCTAATCTACCTCAATGACACGCACATTATAAGAGTAGGTGGTTTTATGTGGACCAGAAAGAAGAAAAAGAAACCTAGAGAGAACGTGCATATATCATCATAATTTTATATAAATAAATAAATTTGTATATATTAATAGTATTTTAAGTAGTTACAGTTTTCCTTCGTGCTAATGTTTACTTGGGTATACATATCCTACTTTACTTTATCCTTTTGTATTTGAACATGTGACCTTTTGAAAAAACACATCTCTTAACAAGAAACACATATTCTTAACCATTATAAACATTATAAATATTTAAGATTTTTGACTTGATATTACTTTGATTGATCTTTGAAATGGCCGGGCATGCCTTGGAACATTAAAGAATAAAAAACATCAGCGTGCTCATTGAGTCAACGGTGAATATACTTTGTTTCGTACCTTTTCCATTCCATATAAAGTAAACCAAACCTACTACAGTTTACCCTTTTACAACTGGTGTACTAATGTTGCCATTGTCCACATCATGTGGGGCCCATGCCCATCCATCATCATCACGCTATTATGTTTGTGATTGATGAGCGCCACATGCCCATCCATCGTCGTTATTGAGGTGCATGAACCAAATGATTCCATGGATGTTCATGCGGGACGGGCTTGACTTGACTTCCAATTTGGACGGACGAATCGCAGGGAAATTTCGCCTTCGTTTTTTGGACGGGTTATTACATCGATAGGCGTCCCCCCTATTGGAATTGATGAACTAATCAATCTTTTAATCATAAATTTTAATCTTATGGCCAACAATGAAATATGTCGGCATATTCTTCATCGTAGTCTCAAATTAATGGATCAGATTTTCAGAAATTAATTTTCTCTCATTTATAAAGACTTAAGTTTATGTGTTTACTATTTCACATTTACCTAATATGATTAAAAAATTACATGGTAGCCATAAGATTGACACGTTATGAGATTAGCAATTAATTATGCTTATAGTAGTGTAGTCGTGGAATGTCAAACTCCATTTCACTAGAATGGCAGGTGTGTGCGCTATGAAAGGACGACTCATTCGATTCCTCTACCTTCACGGATCTCCTGCGATTAATTTCTGTTTCAAAACAACATATGGTGCGTTCTGGAAGGATGGGCCATTCGATTCCTCTACCTTCACGGATCTCCTGCGATTAATTTTTGTTTCAAATTTTGGTTGGTTCTTACCATTTTTCCTTTTTAATTTTGGGACGGGAAGCCGAGCGATGGGGAATTCAAGTGCAGTACAACGAAAATAATCGAAACACATGAACGTATCGTATTACAGGCACCTTTGCAGTTACGGGAGTTAGAGATTTATGCTCCCCTCCAGAATATTCCAAATTCCATCGGGCAACTAAAGCACCTGGAACGGATTGTGGTCACTCGTGGGGGAGAATTTTTTCCTTTGTTGAAACATTTGCTAGAGTTCTTGGGTGATCTAACAAACCTGGAACACATTGATCTTTCTTACTGCGGTAATTTGGAAACGCTTGCAAGTTCCTTTGACAAATTGGAGGACCATTTTTGGAGAACCATTTTATAAAGTGGTTCAAAACCATTTTATAAGAGCTTCAATAATTGGATTTATATTTACATTTGCAGTAAGAACCATTTTATAAGAGCTTCAATAATTGAATTCATATTTTCATTTGCATGAATAACTATATTTTGAAATAGCAATTACTCACCAAATATCGTTGGGAAGTGAAATATATGTTTGATTCATTTTCGATGCGAGATGGAGCACATTTAATCAGTCTGTCCAAATACGATACCGCTAGGGTGTAAGACCCATCCAAGATGTTAAACAATTAATATTTCATTTTATACATACACAATAACAACTTAGTTTTAGCATAATTTCAATGATTTTCATTTACACAATTTTTCTACATTTGCTCAATGATAAATCTAGAAAACATGATGAAATAAGTAATATGTTAACTCTATGATTTAGAACTTAAAACAAAAGTGTATACAAAATATCAATAACCAAATAACACCGAAAAATACCCCCTCCTTAGCTTGTCGAAGCTCATCGGTTGTACTGTAGTCCTGGGCGCTTCCAAGCATTCTTTTCCCATTTTCCCAGAGTGAAACAATGGAATCCTCCCTGCCAACTAGGAGCCTAGCTGGCTTCCTAGCTCCAAGAAACCTTTCGGTTTCTTGGCCCTCTGTGCCCGTGACTCCAAGAACACCAAAGCACAAATGCTCAAAGAAAACTATTACAAGAATCATCTCTTCCAAGAATTTCACAACCTCTCATCATGCTCAAACCTCTTCATCCCTCCCCTTCCTCTCTACTTTTTCTCCCTATTTATAAAGTTTCCATACACACTTCCCCAAGTCTCCTCAACCACCCTCATTATTATCCATCAACCTCCCTTATCTAGATATTTTGGGAAATTATTAAAATAAAACTAAATATAAATGACTTGCATTAAACAATAATAAATAAAATAAAAAGTCTTTATTCTCATGCTAGATAATAAATGTTATTTGATAATTTTTCCCAAAATGTACATAACACTCCACCATGGTCATTTAATTCATCACACCCACCATCTATCAAAGTCAAGAAAGTATTTAATGCTTCTAGATATTTGTATGCAATATAATTTACATATTCAATAAACATTCAATTAAATAGTTAATAATTTACTTTAATAATTAATACATTAATTACTTATACTAGTGTACATGGGTATGGTATGTGTGCGTAGCTAGCGGACACATATCTCATGCATGTACTAATGATAAACAATCATTGCCTCTAGTGCATAGTTCCTATATGATCACCAAGACATGTAGGACAACAGATCAAGTAATGCATCATTTAATAATCTTAACGAACTAAATTACACCAATTCATCAATAACTCATTGTCACATTTAAAATATCATTAGGAAATCAAAGAGGGTTTTAAACATGGTAGGAACCAAGTGAGTAAACAATAGTGGCATCTCTAATCTCCAATCAATATTCTCAACTAACATCGAAGCATCCTTCCTTCCTAACCTACTTCCATCTTCTATCCTATCATTTCCTCTGTTGGACTAAGATGGAGCGTCAACTATATTGACCTAACTCCAAATAGAACCCATAAGCATAAGTGTCATACATCTCGACCAAGCTTCCCCAACAGGCAACTAGCAGTCGTCATCACACGTCTTAGGGAGCGTGACTTCACACAACCCTCCCACGACTTTAGGTTTCAGAGGATAAACGGTGGGAAATACCTCCACCCCTCCTCATAGAACTAGGGTCAACACCCTACATCGAGCCATAGTATGCAACTACTGTTCTTAGAGTCACGTCATCAAACAATCACTCTGGGCAAGTTGTGCGTCCTGTCAAAACCACACTCACCACAAATCATAGCAATATTTCGAATCATAAATTAAATAATAAGTACAACATATAGCATATACTATCTTCTTGATTTCTACGACATCCAAGTCACCTCAACACTATAGTCATTTGGCTATCGCATAGCTCATTAACCTGTAAGTTAATCCACCAATAACTCATATCTATGCATATACATAATAATTTCATATAAAGATCCATTTCTGTATTGACGTTCAATTTAAGAAATGCATGTTTATTTTTATCATGTTTGGCATCTGTTATGCATTCATATCATGACTTGAACTAGTATCCACATACCTAAATTCCACATTTTAACTTGCATGTTTAAACAAACCAAAGAGATATCATCATCATGAGTATATAACAATGAAAATAATATCATGCAACATATAATATATGTACATATCTCAAATATTTATCTCAATCTAATGGAGCCCAAACAAATGTTAAGAATTGAATTACTAATATGAGTAAACAATCAATCTTCTAACTCCCTAAAGGTCAAGATATGGGGCGTTACATAGGGTGACAACCATTCCGCCTTGGAGATATTCCAAGTTCAAATAGGTTCGAATTAATAATACGTAGGTTCCATTGAGTTTATTTTGTAGCATTCAGTATCAGGTGGAGATTGTGTGTGTCTTATTTGATGTCGGGATCTCAAAGCGACACTCTAAATTCATGAAGTGTATTTTAAACAATTTGGTGAGCGAAAGAGAAAACTGGAAAAATCTTCATTTTTGAACATCAGAATCCTGGAAAGATTGGCGTCCACCCATCAAGAGGATTTCTTTGCTAAAATCAAGCCATGATCCCAAGTTTTCTCTTAGGTTTTTTAAATGGTTACGGTTACATCAGTTTTTAAAACACAATATATTTTTAAGTTTTTAAAATGGTTACGGTTACATCAGTTTTTAAAATACAATATATTTTTAACTTAATGCATTGATAAATATATTATCTACTAGATACCATTATGTACGGCCGGATCTTGAAAAAGAGAGATTATTTGAAAATGAGAGTTAATGCATTGATAAATATATTATCTACTAGCTACCATTCTGTCATGGCCGGATCTTGAAAAAGAGAGATTATTTGAAAATGAGAGATTATGCCAGGCTGGTGGAATGTGGGATGTGCATGTTGAATGGGTCGTTTGTAATTTATGATAGGCTAGAAATGACATGCAATGCATTGCATTAATATGAAATGTTATGCTTCCTGAATATATATATATATATATATATATATATATCAGCTTTGCCTAGGTTTGTTTGATTCTTTTTATGTTTAGGTTAATTCGTGATTTGGTATGCAATGCTTCCTTTAATATTTTTCAATATTTTATACTTTCATTTAATATGATTAACATGCCAGATTTGTCTTGGTTAGCTTAATTCGTTTTATGTTTAGGTTAATTCGTAATGTTATAATTTCTTTTAATATTCAATATGGTATCGTTTAATAAGCTTTCATTGTACTACATTTTTAATATTTTATGCATATATAAGTAAATGATGCATATATATATATATATATATATATATATATATATATATATATATATATATATATATGATGCTTCCGACTTTAGAATTGATTAATATATAAATTATTGTCCAAAATATATAAAACTAAACGATGCTTCCAACTTTAGAATTGATTAATATATAAAAGTAAATGATGCTTCCTACTTTAGAATTGATTAATGTATAGATTATTGTCTAAAATATATATCTTTGAAGTATTAAATAAATTTTTAAATTCATAACTTTGTGGCATGGGTATTGTTTTTCAACTTTGTTTCACTTCTGCTATGCTTTATTATCTCTCTACAGTTTTGAACGGAAATAATATTTCTGCCCTGTTTTGAATGTGAATACTACTTCTCTGCGGTTTTGAAATTAATATTTCTCCGCAGTTTGGAATGGGCATACTAGATCTCTGCACTTTACTTCTTTTCTTTTTTTTTCGAAGATTATATATCTAGGGTTTTCAACGCCAATAATATATATATATAAGGAGATATTTTATTTCTAAGATTATATATCTAGGGTTTTGAATGGGAATAATACTTCTTTGTTTATTTATTTTTTAGAAGATAAGTTATTTCTAAGATTATATATTATATATTTTAAAAATATATTTCTGTGTGGTTTTGAACGGGAATACTACTTCTCTGCGGTTTTGAACAGGAATACTACTTCTCTGTGGTTTTGAACGAGATTTTTTTTTTTTCCTATCATTTGAGATAATTTATTTTTAAGATTTTATATCTGGGGTTTTGGAATAACTTTGATTTTTAGCTTTTTTACCAAGGTTTCTCGGGACCTTTCTTTGATTTTTACCTTTTTTACCCAGGCCCGACTTCTATAGGGTTTTAGGAAATTATTTTTGGCTTCTTCAACTGGTTGAGCAATTGGACATTTGAAATGAGGTGAATCACTTTTTACTTTGATTCAATTTTAATTTTACATAAAGAGATTTAAATATATTTTATTTATTTTAAGTTTCATAAGTAAAAGTTGATTTGAGAGACAAAGTCAATCCATAATATTAATTGTTACATTTTTTGTTCTCTTCTTTTCAATATGAGCACTCCACCACCTATTCGAAAAGCTCAACGTAACAAGTGGAGGCCCCCCAAAATCACGCTAGAGATCCTAGGCCCCCCAAAATCACCCTAGAGATCCTTTACAATTATATGGAATCAGTAGAAAAAAGAAGAGAAGTGAGAGATGCCAAAATCCAAATAGAGTTAGAAACATTAGAAAAAAAGAGTGAAGAAAGAGACATAAAACTCCAAATAGAGCTAGAGGCAATGATTGATAAAAAAATTAAAGATATCATTCAAACTCAAATAGAGCATAGATTCTTAGGGTTCAAGAGTGAAATGCAGACAATGAAGGATAGAATTCAAGAAATGGAAAAACATAAACAATCAACCCAAGAAGGAGGGGTTGAAGAAAATTACAACTTGAGAGATAGGATTAAAGAGCTAGAAGAAAAACTAACCAACAATTTAACCCTCAGTAATATGGAAAACAAAATGGATATCAAACCCATCAAAGAGGAAATGAATAAACTAATCTAATTGGACCATGAGCGTAACAAAAGAGCCTTGAACCTCATAATTTTTGGTATAAAAGAACAACAAGAGGAGGATACACTAGCAATAGTAAAAGAAGAATTAAAAAATAAATCACAAATTGATACAACTTACATCATAGAAGCAAAGAGGCTAGGAAAAATAATTGATCATAAAGATAGGTTGATCCATGTCAAAGTAAGTTGTAATGACCATAAATATAGCATACTTAGTAAATCTCTGAGCTTAAAAGGGTCATGAATATTTATAAATGAAGACCTCATTCCCGAAGACCAAGCTGAATTAAGGAAGGAAGTTCAAAAGGTAAAAGAAGCCAGGAAAGAAGGAAAATGGGCAATAATTAGAAATAAAAAAACTATTGTTAGGGATAGAGACCAAAAGGATAATCATAAATAGGAATTTAGGACACTCATGTTCCTTTTAAAGATCCTATAATTAATATATTTTGAAATCCATTTTGAATTATTTTGAATTTTGATAAAACTATAAAGTTTAAATATTAATATTGTATAATCTATTTCAATTTTTTGGGCGATCAAGAGTTCTATGGCTATACATAAAGAAAAAGTGGTTCAATTTCTTTTTATTGTAATTAAATTTTATTAATATTTCTTTTTATTGTAATTAAATTTTATTAATATATTTTGAAATCCATTTTGAGTTTTGATAAAACTTTAAACTTTAAATTTTTATTTTTTTTTATGCTGGCGGAATCGGAAACTCGGCCGGTCTCGTACTCGCGTGACACGGGGTCGATTTCGACCGCTACCACTATAACCTCCAGGTGCCATACATATGCCCCTTCCGCAGGCACGGGTAAGTCGGGGGGATTTGAACTTGAAACCTCATCGTACATAACACGCTATATCACGGCACTTGCCAATTGAGCTGCCCCCCGGGGGCTTAAACTTTAAATATTAATATTGTATAATCTATTTCAATTTTTTGGGTGATCTAGAGTTCTATACATAAATCAAAAGTAGTTAAATTTATTTTTATTGTAATTAAAGTTTATTAATATATTTTGAAATCCATTTTGAATTATTTTGAATTTTGATAAAACTTTAAAGTTTGGGGTAATCTCGAGTTCTATAGCTATACATAAAGAATCACAAGTAATCATTTACCCTCTTAAGGTCCGATAGACCAATTGGTCTTAGTGGATCATCATCATCATTATTTAGATGTTTCACAATTTTTTCCAAAATATATTTTTAAATTTATTAAGGAGTTAAAATAATTTAAAAAATAATTAGATTAAGATAGATTTATAATTTCAAGATAAATTTGTAATGTTTAAGTAATTTTTATTTCCCCACTTTTAATATATTATATAGATTTATTTTTTCAAATTTGAAATTGGTTCAATAGATTAATATATATTAATAGTGTAATGTATTAATAGTTCAATTGGTTCTATTAATATATTAATAGCGAAATTGGTTCAATTATAGTGTAATATATTACTATATTTTTAAATTTATTAAGTAGCCAAAAAAAATTTAAAAATAAATAAATAAAGATAGATTTATAATTCTAAGTTTATAATGTCTATACATTTATTTTTCGAGCTTCTATTATGTTATATAGATTTATTTTTTCAAACTTGAAATTGGTTCAATTGATTAATATATATTAATAATGTAATGTATTAATAGTTCAATTAATATATTAATAGTTCAATTGGTTCAATTAATATATTAATAGTGAAATTGGTTCAATTAATAGTGTAATGTATTAATATATTTTTAAATTTATTAAGTAGATAAAATAATTTTAAAAATAAATAAATTAAGATAAATTTATAATTCCAAGTTTATAATGCCTATTCATTTATCTTCCCCACTTCTATTATATTATATAGATTAATAGTTCAATTAATATATTAATAGTTCAATTGATTCAATTAATATATTAATAGTGAAATTGGTTCAATTAATAATGTAATGTATTAATATATTTTTAAATTTATTAAGTAGCCAAAATAATTTAAAAAATAAATAGATTAAGATAGATTTATAATTCCAAGAGTTCAATTAATATATTAATAGTGAAATTGGTTCAATTAATAATGTAATGTATTAATATATTTTTAAATTTATTAAGTAGCCAAAATAATTTAAAAACTAAATAGATTAAGATAGATTTATAATTACAAGTTTATAATGTCTATACATTTATTTTCCTCACTTCTATTATATTATATTATGTAGATTTATTTTTTCAAATTTGAAATTGGTTCAATTGATTAATATATATTAATAGTGTAATGTATTAATAGTTCAATTAAAATATTAATAGTTCAATTGGTTCAATTAATATATTAATAGTGAAATTGGTTCAATTAATAGTGTACTGTATTAATATATTTTTAAATTTATTAAATAGCCAAAATAATTTAAAAAATAAATAAATTAAGATAGATTTATAATTTCAAAATAAATTTTTAATGCCTAAATAATTTTTATTTCCCCACTTCTATTATATTATATATATTTATTTTTTCAAATTTATTAATAATAAATTAAAACTAATTATGCATCTATTTTATATAAGGTTGTAAAGCATGTACTTTCTCTATAAAGTTGTAAAGCATGTATTGTCGGTTATATCTCATTTAGGGTGTTAATAATATTATGTAGGCTTTAATGGGGAGATGTGAATCATCTTTTAAAGTTTTAATTATCTCATTTAGGGTGTTAATAATATTATGTAGGCTTTAATGGGGAGATGTGAATCATCTTTTAAAGTTTTAATTATTTAAAGTTTAAGTTTTTAATGATATATTAAATTATTTATATTGATAATGAAATAGTGTATAAAGGTTGTTTGAAATTTTATATTTATTTAAATAGTGGGTATCACTCTAAAGTCATATCTCTCATTCTTCCCTTCTGACAATCGTTCCCCTTGGAAACATGCCTCTATTATCTCTCTCCAAGAATTTACCTTTGCATCTCATAAATATTTCTCCCTTTTTCATCAATGACAAAGGTATCTTTCCATCCGGGGCTGCTCCCCCTAACATAACTCTTCCTAAAATTGATCTCCCAACCTGAATTTTCCTATCTATGCTACTTCCATGTGTAAATGTAAGACATATAAGATAAGAATTCAAAAACATTCATTTTGGAGTAGAAATTACTCCGAGTCTTTGGTGAAGATACTCAAAGGCTTCCCATGGAAGCGGTATTTTAAAGATGTCTACCACTTATTCTTTTGTGCCCACATATTCAACTCTGATTTTCTTCTCTGCAACCTGTTCCCATAGAAAGTGATACTTTATTGGAATGTGCTTCATCTTGGAGTGCATCACTGAGTTCTTTGAGATACTAATGGCGCTTGTATTATCAAAATAAATTGGAATGGGCTTATCATACTCAACCTGTGTATCTGTCATAGTTTGTTTCATCTATAGAACCTGTGTACAACATGTTTTTGTTGCAATATACTCTGTCTCAGCTCTAGATAAGGATACTGATGATTGTTTCTTGATTAACCATGATACTAAACACTCACCCAAGTACAACGCTGCTCCACTGGTTCTTTGTCAGTCATCAATGCAACCTACCCAATCTGCATTTGTGTAGGCAATAAGTGATAGATCCTTTTCTTTTGAATACCATAATCAAAACTCTTTTTTTCCTTTGAGATATTTGAAAATTCTTTTCACTGCTAATACATGTGATTCCTTTGGTGTTGCTTGAAATTGTGCCACCTATCCAACATCCTCCATTACATCTGGTTTGGATGTTGTCACATATAGTAAGCTACCAATCATTGACATGTATCATTTGTGGTATGTAGATTTTGAATCATCTTCTTTGCTCAACTTTCAACCGGTTTGCATAAGAGTGGTAACTAGTTTGAAATCTTCCATTCCGAAACTCTTTAGCATTTCTCTGATATACTTAGTTTGAGAAATAAAATTCCTTGGTTGCTTTGACATATCTGAAGACCCAAAAAGAAGGATAGTTCTCCAAGTAATGACATTTCAAATTCATTTTTCATATCCTTTGCAAATTTCTGGCTTAACCTGTCAGTAGTACTTCCAAAAACAATATCATCAACATAAATTTCAATTAATAAAATACTACCTTGAGTTACCTTGATGTAGAGGTTGTTATCTGCGCTTCCTTTCCATAGTTCGTAGGGAGTTTTGTCTTTGTTTTTTCTGAGAAGTACTATGTTTTGAATGTGAAATGATGTATTCACTACATGTGTCCAAAAAATATCTATCAATTTGGAATCCATTAGAAATTTTCGAGTCATTCCCTGTGTAATTATCATCCATTATGATAATGCTCCTTTGTCTCTGAACCACTCTCTGAACTAATCTATGAATCCATGCTCTCGTCTAGTGTCATATATCTGTCCAAACCTGCTAAGTATTCTTACGAATCCATCTCTATCCATACTATCCAAGACTCTACTTGCGCAACTGTCCATAATGCTGACCCATTTATCACTATACTATCATGAAGTCTTTATTAATCTATAAAACTGTACCTATGCTAACTGAATTCTCTAGATCTGTCTTCTCAAACTCTGCAAGCTGCTTGAAGGATGGTTATTTCGTCTGTCACAACTATCACATAGACTCCCCTTGTTTAATATTCATATTACCTGAGAGTCTCTAAGCCGGATGGCTTAGAAAAATTCCTGTTCTGATGTGTATTCATCATCATCTTCATGGGTAGATTCATAATCATCTTCATTGGTAGATTCATCATCTCTCTGAGCTCTGATTTCTTTATTTCTGTCTGTGGATTCATCTTTCACTACAATGCATGAAAGTAAAATCTATTAAACATGTTCCTTATTTATCTGTCCTTCTTTTCTTTTAGTTATTTTCCAAACCTTTCTGTATCTAACATATTTATTTTTCTCTATAGAATTTTCTTCATCTCATTTTATTGCCAATCTTGCAATCTTTGGGACCTGGTCTTTGTTCACCTGTTCTTCATGTTTTCTTATCCATACTTTCTTACATCTTATATCAGTGCTCTCTTTCATAGAAGTATCTATCATGCTTCTACAATCAGTAGCTACATGTCCATAGTTATGACATTTGTAACATTCAATGTTACATGGGGCCACATAGACATTTCTTGCTTGAAAATTTCTTTTATAATCCCTGCAATCTGCAACCTTATGTCCAAAGTTAGTACAATAAAAACAATTACCATAAAACAAATTTGCATACCTAGGAGTGAATGATCTTCTTTGTGGTGTACTCCTTTTGAATTTTTTCTTGATTGATCATGATCATGATTGAAGCTTCTTTGTGGCTTGAACATGGATGGTCTTCTTGAAGATGTATCTTGAATAATTTTCTTAGATTCTGGTTGACCATTATTCCTTCCTGTGAGTACTTATGCATAACTCTTTCTATTTTCTCCATTCTTCTTTTCTAGCAACCTAGAGTGCTTCTCTTCATTCTCTATAACCGATGTGGTTGTTTCTATCTCTTCAACGTTCTTTTTGATCTTGACGATTTTACTTCTCAATGTGAAAACTTCTTCTTCAAGCTTCTCAACCTCTTCTTCTTGTTGGCAAATCTTTAACAAGTAGTGTATGCTTGTCATTGATGGCAAGTACAACAGTGGAGATGGCAGGATAAGAAGGATAAAATCCCTTGGGGATTCGGACGTGAAAGCTCAGGAGGAACAGCGTTGAGGAAAACGCGCGCAACAAAACTCAAGATACAGGAGTTTGCAGAGGAGAAGGAAGATAGAGATCCACAGCCGTTGGATCCCATCCAAAATTCCCGACAGCATGAGGGCCGTCAGATCTTCATCCAAAATTCCTGACAGCATGAGGGCTGTCAGATCTTTGTCCAAAATTCCCGACAGCATGAGAGCCGTCAGATCAAAATTTTGTTCTGGACCGTTGATCCAGCTTCATCTCGGAGTTTCGCGACTCGCGACTTAGAGAGGTGAGATGATTCATCTCCAGATTCACGAGATGCGAGATAGCGATTTAATCATGGACCGTTGGATCAAGAGGACACGTGGCAAAAGATCGTCATTTCGCTGACTGGAAAGTCAAAGGAATCGCGAGGCGCGAGGTCGCGGAGCAGCAAAGTGGCGAGAAGATCAGGACAGTCCATCTGTGAAGGACACGTGGCAGAGATCGGAGAGATCTCGTGAACTCGGGGGTTCGCAGGATAAAGGCCCAAGTATTGGGTGTTGAAAATCGCGAGGCGCGAGGTCGCGAAGCAGTGAAGTGGCGAGAAGATCAGGACCGTCCATCTGTGAAGGACGCATGGCATAGATCGGAGAGATCTCGCGAACTCGGGGGTTCACAGGATAAAGGCCCAAGTATTGGGTGTTCAAAGTCGCGAGGCGCGAGGACGCAAGGCGGCGAAGTGGCGAGAGATTTATAGCCTTCCATGTGAGGGGATAGGTGGCGAGAGATCGAGAGATCTCATGAACTTGGGAGTTCGCAGGTTGAGAGTCCAAACTTTGGGTACTCCAAGTCGCGAGGTCACGAGGTAACGAAAGAAGGATAGCCATCGGATCTGGATCACAGGAGGACCGTTGGATTTGCACTGGGGATCACACGTGGCGAAAGAATGTCATCTCGCTGACTGGACAGTCAAAGGAACAACGAAGATGCGAGATCGTGATTTAATCGAGGACCGTCGGATCACCAAGAATGTGGACCGTTGATCTGAGCTCCATCTTGGAGCCTCGCCTATCGCGACTTGAAGTGACGAGAACCTCCATCACAGAAATCGCGAGATGCAAGATTGCAAGAAGATCAGGACCGTTGATTCATCAAGATCATGAACCGTCGATCAGGGTCGATGAAGATAATAAGTTCATAGCAAAAGTGCGAAACGGGTAAATAACGACGATACCCTTCAGATTTAATCCAACGATGCAGGTGAACTTAAACAATATTGGAGGGCTATTGTTGCACGACACAGTGAAACTGCCAGTAACCATTGATGGTTTCTACCAGAGGATGCGAAGAGACTTCGGTGTGATTTCTAGAGGAGCAGAAGATTCACATGGAATCTGCCAGTGGAATGAAGACGACTCGTGGAGGCGATTGACAGCTGGATGGGATTGAGGCTGTAACTGAAACAGAGAGGGTGAGCTCGACTGTCACAGAGAAGACAAAGAGTCTCAACTGCCAGAGAGGCTAAGGAATCTTAGCATAACACCCAGTGATACTGGACACGCGGGGTGATCCACCAGAGAAGCTAAAGAGTCACGATGATGATCAGATAGAGCACTCGAGAGGTGGAGAATAACGACGGAGAGTATGCATGCAGAGGCATGGAGAACATTGAATGCACAAGGTGCACATAAGCTATAAATACATGATACAGAGAAGAGATGCGGTTGTTGTGGCTGTTGGAGGTTGTTGTGAGTGTTGTTGGTAAAGGTGATTCAGGTGTGAAGAAGGAGGAGAGTGCAGCAGCTAAATAGCACAGAAGAGGAACTGTGCAAAGAATGGAGATGGCTCACAGAGCATAAAAAGCAGAAGACCAGACAGCACAAG
This sequence comes from Picea mariana, assembly GCA_032191745.1. Lineage (NCBI taxonomy): Eukaryota > Viridiplantae > Streptophyta > Pinopsida > Pinales > Pinaceae > Picea > Picea mariana. The sequence goes on along the minus strand of JASDQU010218658.1, from coordinate 131 downwards.
TAATGTAGGCAGAAAGGCAATGAGGCAGACAGAGTAACGAAATGCAATAGAACAGTGATAAGTCGGGTAAGCCATTGTTGAACATTATATCACTGTAATAAGTTTCAGAAGCAAAGATTTATATTTCAGGG
>JASDQU010218656.1:0-18034 GCA_032191745.1 Picea mariana | reverse complement strand
ATAATTGAATGGTTTAATTATAATTTGAAAAAGGTTTTAAATTGTACTTGATACTAATTCACCCCCCTCTTAGTATCAACATGAAGCATCGACATGAATTCCTTACTTCCGACAACATAACCATTTGTTGGTACAGGGGAAGACCCATGGTTCAACTCTAACAACACACCAACAAACCCTAACTACTAGCTCTTAGTGAAACACCTGTAAAGCAGATGAAGTCTCACCCGAAGTAGCAATAGGGGCGTTTGTTGACACAAGTGTCTACAACCAAAGAAAATACAATATGATTCCAAAACAACAATGAAAAATAACCCAGAGATTCTTAACAATATTATGCTTAACTTCGCGAAGAAAGTTATGTCTTCTTATATTCTACAGGAAAAATAATAGTGCAATAATAGTATAAAAAGTAAATATAAAAGCATCAACCACATGGAACACCAAGATTTTAAATGGTTCACCCTCTCCCTAGGGCTACATCCACAGAACTGTGTTTATTGATAAAATAGATGAAAATATGTAGTTCTATATGTGCACATAGTTGCAGATCCTTCTCTCTATTCCTCTTTATTTCATGTCCCTGCGTACTCAGCTGCAGAGTTGATCTTCACACCGAGCTGAAGACCCAAAATACAAGAATGCCCTAAAACATAACACTTCTAAATCTTAACACCACTATGCTTTTCCCTCTCTCAACTCTTCTAGACTACTGTTTATACATTCCATGACTCTAAGAAAACCATGGACTGAATCCCAGGTGCCAAAACCCTAGATCGACATTGCCCAAACCCTAGGTCCACATAACCCTCATGTTAAGGACTTCATCGACCTATTCTTCCTTATTCTCTACGAGGTAATCCAAAGAACCCATTGGTGTCTTCTTCCACTTGTTGAATTGTCCACGATCTATCTTCTTTGCTTCTTTGTCTTCCTTGATCTTCTCCTTCAACGAATTGATTTCCTTTACTTCGTTCCTTCTTTTATGCTTCTTTAACCACTTTGACCCTTCCTCGGTCTATGTGCCTTCCGCGCACTTCATAATTTTTCTTTCTTCTTCCTTAATCTTCACTTTATTCCTTAATACATGACCAAGGGCCAATAGAGAGAGAACATGAAGACATTGAATAATAAATGATAGACAATCCATAGGCATTATAATCTCTCCAACAATCTGGGTTGAGGAAATTTTATGAATTCCCAAACATGTGGATGTAAAATGGATTCTTAAACCTCCTAATTGGTTACTAGAACTCAAACATGGATGCATTTATGATGGATGGTTGGTCTCTGACCATATAAGCGGATGACATTTACTTCATCATAATTTTATCTATATGAGGTGATGTAGTCAATATCAAGACTTGAGGGGGAATTGGTATGACAATAGAGGACTACATAGCATCCTAATATACCCCTGGGACACAATGAGTCGAGTGCCAATACATGATTCATAACATAGAGGACCTGAGTTTGAAGTTCATCCTACAAACCATTACCAAGATCATTGTATATGCCTCTTTGCACGAAGAATCAAGGTTGTAGATGTTTTTTGTTGTTGAGTGTTTGCATACTTTTTCATTTTCTCGTGTCTATAATGTGGAAGTCATCGAAATCCCAATGTGAGTTTACTTTAGTTAAAAGGAATTAATTAAAGTAAAAGTGTTTTTTAGTAATTGATTTGTTTAAGGAACATGATTAGCATGCAACATGTAATCTAAATATTAAGTTAGTTTGAGAACTAGTATCAACCATAGATCACTTTGAAGATTAGAAATATATTATAACTCATAATTTCAAAATCAAGGATGGGGTAAAGGAGAAGAGACTTTTGATAGGACATTAAAGTCAGATACTTTTGATAGGAGATCAAAGTCAGATAATTTTGATGAGAGATCAAAGTGAGAGAACTTAGCGAGAGATCAAGCTCGATGCTTTTGGTGAGAGACCAAGGTCAAGGATAGAAAATAAGGACTTTTGCTAGTGTGAGGAGTGTAGGAGAAAAGAAGGACTTTTGCTTACACTAGAGTGAGGAGATCTCACAGATTGGGTGAAGATATTTCATCCAATTGTTGATCAAAGGGTTGTATCACAAATGGACATGAATAGGTGGAGAAGGACTTCCATCTAGAGGTCATACAGGTCAAGGAGGAGAGAGAGAAGAAGCAGCCACAGGTGGGTTTAACTCGACAGAATACATAGGGAAGATTCATAGTGTACCGAGCTTGTCATATAAGTATTCCATACGTATACGTGGTTCACAGTATAAACATTCGCATATATGCATGGTTCACATTATAAAAAGTCACATACATGTATGGTTCATAGAGGAATGAATTGTGTATTCCTTAGGAAACATGTTGGTACAGGGTCATACAACAACACGTGAGTTTCTAAGTTTGTCTGCAGTATATAATTCTCTTTGTGGGCCATTTTCCCTGTTACAGGAGCTTTGATCTGACCTTGATAAAAGCATCATTGGATCAGTTTTACCTTTGGGGTTTTTCTAGCAGTTTATACCCAAAACTATTGGTGTTTATATGCACTTGATTTGGTTTCCTTGTTTATGCTTCTACTACATGTTTAGTTGATTACTTATCTATGATTTTTAGTAGTTAAAGTGATTTATTTTTGAGCTAATTATTGGGTGTTGAGTAGAGGATGAATATCAACATGGTATTAGATCATACCAAGGGTTGAATCCACTGGAAAATCAACATGGTATCAAATCTAGGGTTTGAAGGAAAGAGGGAGTCTAGTCTCAGAAGGGAGGAAACCAAGAGGAAAGATCTTATTAGGTTGATAACCAACATGGGAAATCAAAGGAAAAATTTCATAGAAACAACAATACATGGGTATTTTCAACATAGGTTTATCATATCAGATCTTGGAGATGGTGAAAACACTGAAGATTTAGGATACATTAGAAGGGGAAACATAATTTCAGGTGCGGAAGGAAAGGGTTCTTATTATATTGGAGGATAATTACCTCAAAGAGTATGTTGAGGTTGTGTTTGAAATTTCTATTGATCTGTAGGAATTGGAAACTCACAAGAAGAAGGAAGTGAAGGCCAAGCGAGTGTTTCTAGAATCCATATAGGATAACTTGATTCTGCACATTGATGAGAAGAAATGTTCCAAGGAAATGTATGATTCTTTGGTGAGTCTATACCAAAGCAAGAATAAAGGAAGGTTTCTACATTTGAAGCACCAAATTCAAATTTTTAAGATGTCTAGTGAGGACATGGTTGTGAAATATCTTATGAAGATTACGTAGATATGACATCAACTTCTAGTCATTGGAGAGACAGTACAGGATGTTGAATTGATGAATGTAGCATTGAGAGGTATTTCGAAGTATTGGGAACCTTTTGTTCAAGGGATCTGTGCAAGAGATACAGTCTCATGTTTTGATAGAATATGGACTGAGTTTATTTAGGAGGAGACTTGGTTAGAGTACAAGGATGGTTTGAAGAATATACATGATGAGAACTTTTCTCTTGCTAGCCAGGAAAGGAAGGGTAAGTTTAGGAAGATTGCAAGTGGAGAGTCTATCACTTAATATGGAAAGAAGAAGGACATGAGAAAATTCAAGTGATTTTATTGTCATAAGTGAGGAAATTATGTAGGTCAATGTCCACACAGGAAGAAGGGGGGGAATGAAACAAAACCAATGGTAGATGCATTGGAAAAGTCTCAAATGGATGAGTTTTCCAAAACATTTGAACAAACAAAGTTCTTACTTGTTTCCCATACTTCCTTGGGAACTATATTATATGGTGCATGTTTTATAGGTAGTCGAGACACGTGTCATATGATAGGAGAGAGAGGGGTGTTTGAGAGCTTCACAAAGTCTGACTAAGAGATGCATATGGAACTTCGTATGGGGACCAAGCATCCAGTGAAGGTAATTGGAACAATTCCATTCCGAATGGATTTAGGAGGTGTTTTGAGAGTGCAGGATGTGCTATGGGTTCCAGAATGCAAGAGGAGTGTGATATCAGTCTCAATGATTAATAAGAAGGGATGTTGGACACACAATTTTGGATGCAATTTTAGGAGAAAAATATAAATATAAAGAAAGCACGTAGAAGGAATTAAGTGTGCAGAAGGAAGTAAGTGCGCCAAAGGAAGGAAAATGCATAGGAGGAAGATAGTGCACAGACATAAGATATAAAGAAAGCGAGTGGGATAATAAAGTGTGACAGATGATAGAATGACACTCGAGAGATAGAAGAATAGCAGAAAAGATGCATGAATAGAGAAAAGAAGAAGAAAGAAAACAACCAATTAATTGAAGCTGACTATGCTATGCATTGCAATGGGATATTTTTGGGATAGATAAACCAGGGATTTAAGCCATAGATTTTGGGTATAAATATGTAACGAGTTGGGAGATTTGTAGAGGTTGGAAGTGAGAAGAGACTAAGTGATAAGGCTAAAAGGTTATGCAAAGGTCATGAATGTAATAGTCATTGGTAAGAAAGAATATGAATAAAGAGAGATTTTAGAGAGGATACTGTGTCTTGTGTCATCTACTTGTCTATGGATGCTTATGAATTATGTGGTTATGCTTCGAAGACTAGACTTAGTTTATGGATTAATTATAGTGCAATATTCATAACTGTGACTGTTAAGAATCTCTATAATAATCAGGAATATGTTAAGAAAATAAATTTGAATCCTAGAAATTAATACTAACCAGGAAGAATGAATCAACAATATGTCTCCCTTTCCCTTATCACTACAGAAACCCGGTTCTTACAGTCCCAATGGATACCTTAGGTGAGAATTCATCTACACAAGTAGGTTGTGCCAAATGGGATAGTGTCTAGTGGGTTTGTTGTTCATAGGTAAACCGAACCTTGGGTCTTACAACCCGTGCGTAGAGTAATTAAGACAACAAATGGCTCCACTGTCGGGACCGATAAATTGTGATTAAGGGATTTTTTTGGAGGCCGAATAAGAAGGAGATCAAGGACTGGTTAGAAAAAAAAGAATGTGAATTTGTGTGACTAGAGAAAAGGAACCCTCATATGAGTGACAAGAAATGAATGAAAAAGTATGTGTTCACAGATTTGCATGAAATTTTCTTTGGAAAATTTCCAAAAATTAGGACCAAGTGGATAGAGAGGTTGGTAAAGAAAACATGAAGCTTTAGTGTTATAACACTGAAGAATTGGACTCCTGAATTGGTAATACAGATTAATTCAATAAGTAACCCAACTACTTGAGCAATTCATTTTTGGTTGGATAATGTACTAGGGGGTTATTTTATAGAATTTTTCATAGATTGCATTCAATCATATAGTGTTGCATAAATAATTTTTTTTCAAAGGTCCATGTGGAAGGTTCTTGAAATTGTTGAATACGTGGACAAAATTTTTTTTATGTGAAAATCATGTGATTATAATGAAGTCTGATAGCTAAAATGGATTTGTGCACATAAGGGGAGCCAAAGGATGACATCAGGATCATTTTAGAGAAGGAAGGAAGAAATGGAAAAGGAAGGAAGCGACTGAGGATGCAAGAAGGAAGTACACTAGAGGAAGAGTATGAGTTTGGAGAGTTGCATGAAGGAAGGAGGTACAAGAGGAAAAATACTAGGGATGTGAGAGAGGAACTGCACAGTGATCCAGAAGAATAAGCACCTTGCGCAAAAGTTAGAATCATGGAGATACCATATATAGGAGGAGGAGAAGAGGGGTGTCGGTCTAGTCCCATAATAGAAGAGATGGTAATTACTACTCAAATAGATGGTAATTACTACTCAAACAGAGTTGTGTGTTGAATCCACGAACCCATGTGCATCACCACAATTAGAAATAACATTTGAAGACTTGTTGAAACCCATCTTAGTTAGTCAAGGAGGATATAATAGTAGCAGTCATAATAGTGGGAGTAATGTACAGAGTCAAAATCAGAGTCCACTAGCATCACCAAGAGCAGGGACTACACAAACCAATATGGAAGGAGTAGATAATACTCTTAGGCTTCCTGAATTCAAGGGAGTGGGGTCATAGGATCTGAAACAAAACTTGTTTTACTACAAAATAGTTTGGGTCTCTAAGAACATACATTACAAGGCTGTGAATATTGCGCAGTTAGTGACAACATTTAGAGGTTGTGCGTTAGTATGGTATATGAAGTTACATATTATTACACCTACCATATAGGCTAGGAATTTGGTAGAGATAAAGAAATCTCTACTAAAGGAGTTCAAAAATCCAAAGTTAGAATCGCAGTACATCACCGAATTGAAAGAGATCCAACAGGTACAAACATAGTCAATATGGGATTATGATCAATTCTTTAAGGAAGTGATGGGGAGATTGAATTTTCAAATTATAGATCAACAAAATCAAGAGTGGTTCATTGTAGGACTTCTACCCCACATTCGTAGACCACTAATTCAATAGGAGGTTGCATCACAACCAAAATATATGTAAATTGTAATGAAAATGGAGGCATCACTGGTAGTAGACACTTGAGGAATGATACAAGCTTAGACGCAGTTGGCTACATTAACAATTCATATAGCCAAGCTTACCAAAGGAAGGGAGAAATGAGAGTAGGTATGGTGTACCAAGTGCAGGACAGAGGGCTATCACAAGGACAAATTCAAAGAATTCATGCAATTTTTGGCATCTAGAGAATCGAATTCACTACCAATGGGAGGATACTGTGAGATATGTAAGAAATGGGGTCATCACTCTACTGAGTGTACATTACTACAAAAGTATCGGAGTACTCCAAAAAACTTGTTTTGTAATTTTTGCAAGTCGGTACGGCATGAAGAGAAGGATTTTCATGCATTCGACCTAATAAGGGAGTGCACTTTGGCCATGTACATGATACAAGAAGAGATAATGGCACAGAATGGGGGGGTGCATAGTATAATAGTCAGAGAGGTTTCAATAAGGGGAATAGAGGAAAAAGTTTTAGAGGTTGAGGTAGAGGGAATTTTGGTAGAGGAGGATGAGGATATATTATTTTTTATAACTGTAATAAAGATGAACACTTGGACTGTGATTACCAGAATCCATGTACCATGTGAACATATTGTAGAACACTAGATCACTAGACAAAAGACTGTCCCCAATTAGTTGTAAAATGGCAGGCTAGAGGAAACCCAAAACAAATTCTGAATCAGAATGTGCATATGATATCAACTGAAAGATGCAATGAAGGACCAATAATGGTAGTTGTTACATGTGAAGGAGCTAGAACATTGACTGATCAAGGAAAGAATCCTGAGCAGTGGGTAAAGAATTTAGAAGAGCCTATACCACCATTCGATCCACAACAGAAGAAAGAGACCTATCAGAGAGCTAGAAAATAAATACTTGGACTGTATGAAGGAGAATCAATATTAGCACTGCCTCGACTAGAAGATCAAGATATGCCAGAGAATCAAATGGCACAGGTAAGTACACTAACAAAATTCTTAAAGTTTTGTGTATAACTAATGAAAGATAGGACTATGCTAAGTATCTTATATTAAATGATTGATCAATGAAAAAAAGGAAGAGAAACCTATGTCGTGCAGAGAATGGTAAACCAGATACTGTGCATGAAGAGAACCAATGAAGAATTTAGGTTCAATGCACAGATTGAAGAATATGATGTGGATAATGTTATCTCTAACTTAGGGTCCCCTGTTAAGTTAATGCTCGTGAATCAGCATAAGATAGTCTCGATTGCGTGATTAACAGGTGTACCTGTGAATATATATGGGGTGCGCAACATGGCATACTTTTAATTTATTGAGATAGTGGATGATAGTCAACCATATCCAACACTTATGGGATTGGAATTGACCTTCAAGAACCCAAAAATTATTAACTTGAAAAGGAGGGAGATGATATTTGAGGTTAGGGATTTGAAAGTTACTACACCCTTGGACCCATCAAGAGGGAAGAGATACACAAATTCAACAAGAGGGAATGACATTGAAAACTTATACAATATGATTATGTGGATGGAGGAATATGTCCACCTGAGAATAAATGGTGCACTGAGTTGGAGAAGTATCAGTTCCTATGCATTAGATTCATAAGTTGGTCTAGAGAATTGGCAATAGAGAATGCATGAAGTTTCAACTAGACAATGTGCACATATAAAACTATCCTTGCGTTGGATTGGAATAGAGCTAGGTGACCCACCCAGGTACGATGGAATAACTGATATTTTCACATTTACAAAATCATTTGAGTTACACGTACCTGGACAATAGAGTTTGTTGGCAGGGATGATTTTAAGGATGGAAATTTATTTTAAAATGTAGAAACCTTGGTGAATCTTACTAATCCTTCATATGACAAGTATAAATGAATGACAATATTTTTGTAAAAATATTCAAATTTCTAAGGATTTTGTGTAGTTTTTATAAAATTTTGGCGTTTTTTAAGCTAAAATAATTTTATCCTATAGAATTTGGGTGAATCATTTTTAAAATAGGGAATCTCATTTTTGGAAAAACCATGGAAAATTATCCCATGAGCGAAATTTAGCCCCTAAAATCATCCCTGGTTGTTGGCACTATATGTCATCTTAAACAAAACTCCAGATAGATGGTGGAATGCACATAGAAAGGGAATGGAGGACTATGCGTAGTGAAATAGACTAATGAAGATACATTCTGGTCCCGAGGAAGAACAAATTGAGCATAAATACACAGGAGATAGAAATCAAACGGGTCAAATGGAAATATGTATGGCTTTATGGACCTCAGTATCATAAACATATTGGATGCACAAATCCATACATATGTTCGACACAATCCCAAATAATTGGTATTTAGAATTGGAGATGTGCAAGGAGATAGAAGAATGGGAAGAATTGGTCTAGAGATTCAAAATCACATTCACATTTGAACATTATTCTCCATCCACACATGCAACACTATAGGTAATTCAAACAAAGATATTCTCAGATATAGAGACAACATAAGTAGTATATGAAGTGAACATAAATCCAAGATGATGGCCCAGAAGCTATTGGAATGATATAATGTAATGAAGGAAGATACGAGGGAGAGGATACCGTGAATGTACACATACCTGAGACGGAAGGGATACGTGTAGTATAATGGAAAGAGCATGCATCCACCACGTACACGCAACCTATAAAGACGAAGAATGTCAACATTGGGACAACAAAGAATCATAAGTTTTTGCAGACAGGAGATTATTGGAATGATGGGACAATTAAGAAGTATTGGGTCTCCTTTATTATGTCTCCAATTACCTTATCTTGTCCTCTATATTGACTAAGTTTCCCTTAGATATATGCACCATTTCCCTATTTTCCTCAAAGTCATGTCTTTTAACCATTATTGTGTATACATGAGGTAACCTATGTTTAAATTATAATTTATGAGATTTATTAATAATTGGAATTGAATAATTGATGTTAAATACTCTCTAATTAGATTGATTGATCCAAGAATACATTATGACACAAATCCTATTCATTCGGTACTCGTTTGGCATTTATCCAGTATTCAATTCGTCTGATACCTATTTATGTGCTTGTCCAGTACCAATGTTGTTTTACTCTGATACCTATTTATATACTCATTTGGTACCTATTTATGGGCTAGTCTGGTACCAATATATTTGACTGTGTGCATCTGGTACCAATCTTCTTGCTCTAGTTCTGCGCATCCAGTACTAGTTCCACATATGTAGGCTTGGGTGTTTGAATGAATTTTCTTTCGATGGGTCCAAGGATTTTGTTGGCTCAAACATCCTTTTTTCATTGAAGACCACTATACACTTCATCCTCATGCACTTCATGTCATGAGGATGAAGTCATTCCCATGAAAAACGATATATCAACCAATTATAATATTTATGCATTCATTTGATTTTATCTCCATGTTTTGATTGTAAAGGTTGTCTCTCTTTAAAAGAGACAGCCTTGTAGACGATAGATGTGTAGAGACATAGTTAAGAAATTTTATGCTGTAGATTTTATTCTCGGAGACTGTTGATTGTACAGATGTTTATGAAGTAATGATATAAATTGCAGTTCATGGAATTTATGTGTGTGATAAAAATTTTCATTCTGTAAGTTTCTCTTAAAGCTACCTTTTGGTATGACAAGGGCCACCAACCCAACCAAGGTAAGATTCATTGTATATTCTGTGTAGATATAATTCTGGTTTGTGTGGATAAAACAATTATGTGTTTCGATCATAGTACTTGATTTTACTTTTGTTGTGTTCCAGTAAAGAATTTGAAAAAACGTAATATAGATTTGTGGCAATTCTGAGTGAGTAAGATTTATGATTTGAATATATATTTATGAGTAATTACTTGTTATCCTTGTGTGTGTGTAAACAATCATTTGCTAGATTGAATGATTTCATGTTTGTTTCTATTTTGTAAATCTAGGGACAATTAATATCTCCATCTCTCACCCTACGTGAACCTATAATGGAGTATCTCACTACACCTATAGTTTCTTCTAGAATTGATTAGGTTATATCTTGCAAATACAGGAACAATAAAGATCTATATCTCTCACCCTACATGAACCTATAATGGAGTATCTTACTACACCTAGTATTTCTTCTAGGGTTGATCGATATTTCTTTTAAGAATGTGCATAATGTTAATTACTAATTGTTGCTAGATTAGTTGCTACAAGAAACAAATTCAAAGTTCATCTTTCCCTTTCATCAGTCTGTAAATGAACAGATTCATTCCCTGAGAAAAAGTCTTTAAATCAGATGCTTGTTGAGATTGTTTTTATGAGTTTTGCTTTCTGGTTTTTAAACTTTGTGAAGAATATTGTTTGAAGATTGTGAAACAAAGTATTGGTTTTGGAGTGTTTATTATGTAGGGTATACTCATCAGACATAGGAAATAATCTGTTATGGACACATATAGTTCATTCACTCTATTGATTACGAAACCGGATTGACATATTAAATGATTGCATCACATTGAACATATAATTACACCAACATTTTAGCGTCATTGTCGGAGAGTTGTAAATAGTAATAGGTAGTATTTGAATTAGATTTAATTTATGGTTTTGGTTTTATTTTAAGGAATACCTAAGGGCGAAAAGAATACTGAAAGACTTGAGGGAAGAACCCACACATTCAATTTAGTGGGGTTTCTCCAAAGTCAGATTGTCCTCTTACCTTCAGTGGTTAAAGTTTTTTTGTGTGTTAGTATTAGATATTATTCTTTTTTTATGCATAGATGTAGGGATAGTAAAGGTAGATTTATTTTATCCAAATTTCAATTAAATTAAAGAAATCCCTCCAAAGTTACAGAAAAATTAAAAAAAACCCCCCACACTAATTTAGCTAATTTTTGTGCAGGAGAAATTCTCATAGGAGAAAGTTCAAAGGAAGAAATTGAAACTACAACCAAAGGCCCTGAATCTAAAGATGATTTTCATATTGAGAACATATCACAGCAAGCAGTAAGGGAAGCACCGGTGATGCAATCAGAAGGATGAGCTGGAAAAGACATAGTGGTAGTGGTAGAAGAGGTTGAATCTTCCATTGGAGTAGCACACAAAGTATTGGAACAGTTGGATATCCCAACCAATCCAGTGGTTGAACCATCACTTAGTGGAGAAACATCACCTACATCCTATAACTTGTTGTTCATAAGTATGGAAGATGAGGAAGGGAATGCAAATAATGAAACTGATACATTCAGATTCCCAATATTATACATTCCCGGAGATGTTTCTATGAAGAATATCCCACTTTCATCACTACCTCACTTCCATGGTATGTCAATAGAATATCCTAATTCATTTTTGTTTGAATTTGATTTTCTATGTAGAAGTTACAATTATACTAATAGTGCACAAAAATTAAAAATCTTTCTAGCTACACTTAAAGACTCATCATTAAGGTGGTTTATGAGTCTAGGAGATGGTATGAAAGAATATTTTCTCCATAAATATTAGGATTATTTCATACCTAGATATGATAGGAATGATATATTTAAAATGCAACAGTCTGAGGAGGAGAGTTTGGAAGATCACCTAGAAAGGTTTTTATACAATTATCAAAACACAAAACAATTCACCTAGACACAACCACAGTTAGGACCATCTTCCAGAATGATATAAGGGATGATTGTATTGAGGTACTAAACCTTATGATCTTTGGGGATGTATACCAAAATCCATTCGTAGACATTGCAGAATATTGTAAAAGGTACTACTGCAGCCAAGCCAAGACAAGAAAAAGTTTAAGGGATCTTATAAGAAGAACTACTAAACCTACCCCATGAGGTTCTACAAGGATAGAATTAGTGAATATGCTAGAAAAATTCAAAATAGACATCCTAAACACAATCATCACTGAGTTAGATACTATGAAAATCAAAAGAAAACACCAAGAAGAAAGTGCTACTTTAGCAATTTTTTGTCCTCGGTGTAGGAAAAGGAATCCTGAAAAGGAATGTCCTATTAATGTCATTTAAATTTGTGGGTTCTCTAAAAAATACCACCCTACAAATAGTTCCCTTACTTACCTGGAATACAATCCATTTTTAAGGGAGGAGGGGAACCTCAATAAACATCATATCCCCCTAAAAGAGTATGGAGGCAACAAAATCATAATGTGTTTTTCGACCCTACCACACAATACTCACAATAGCAATGGATGCCTCCATGGATTATCCTCAATGGACAAATAAACAACCTCAAGTCCAACCATGGAAACAAGGATGGAGGGGGCCTACATATGGGAATGTTACTTTTGATCCACCAACTTTTCCTACTTACCCACAATATCCTTCCACTATCTCTCAGTTGTTACCTGGATTTAATCCACCTTCTCTACCTCCACCTTCCCAGATGTAACAACAACTTACATTGAATTTAAACCCAAACCAACAACAACAAATTCAAGCTACACCTAATCCAAACCCCCCTCAGCCTACCCCTATTCCTGCACAACCGATCCCTAATTCAAACAATAGACCTACACAACTTGTACAAAATCTTGAAGTACAAACTCTCCCAACTTATGTGATAACTCCTACTTCACTGAATGAAATTCAATTAAGATCTGAGAAGGTTGTGAATGAACCAAACTCTACAATAGTTATCCAATAATAATAAAAAATATATAACCAACCATATGGAGAAGAAAACACTCCTTTATAAGAGGAAATTCCTCCTCAGACTCCTCAACCATCAAAAATACCTTAGAAAACTAATCTTCCACCTTATCCAAAAAGGTTAATTGTGAAGAAACCTGAGGTACCTCTAGGACATGATTTAGAAGATGAATTAAGGAATATATGTGTAAATATTCCCCTACTTCAAGCCATCAAAGACATTCCTATCTATGCCAGGATTGTAAAGGACCTTTCTATTAAAAATCATGGGAGGAAGAGGAAGGAGCCTCCTGTTATATAGGTGGTTCGACAACTGTCAGAATTTATGTCAGAAATTCCATCTAAATATAATGATCTAGGAAATATAGTGGTGACTATAGAGATTAATGGTATTTATTTGTCAAATAAACTTATTGATCTAGGAGAAGCAATAAACGTTATGACCATTTACACCATGCGAACACTACAACTAAATCACTTAAGGACAACAAAAACCCTACTAGAATTAGTAGACAAATCAGTCATCAACCCAATAGGAAGTCTAGATGATGTAAAAATCACCTTATGCTCCTAGGAGTATCATGTGGACTTATTGGTAATTCATTCAAAATCCTCCAAACCTAGACATCCATTTGTGCTTAATTGACCTTGGTTGGCCACTGCTAATGCATTTATTAGTTGTCATTCTAGAGAGATGACAATTTCCAATGGGACCCATAGTCATAAACTTATTCTCTTTCCTCCTGCCCGACCAACCACTGAAGTTCCTTTATGGTTGGAGAACCCCTATGGGAAGGAGAACTGTGATCAGCTCTTGTTAACACTTGAGCAATCAAAGGGAGTCCAAGAACAAATTGAATAACATATTCTAAGATTATTTTTAGATAATACAAAATTCATTGAATATCCTCAATCTTTTCCAGAATATAGCCATATCTTCAACCCTGAATTTCAGGAGATCTGGAATCCCTTTACTTCTACATTTTTCACTATATCAAAAATAAATGAAAGAGAAGATTAAGGTGTTCATACTGTTGAAATAAGTCCTGGAAAATTTCTATATATCAATTCTATTTTGGAATCAGATAAGCAACAAAAAGTGATCCAAATGATTCAAGGACAATTTGATGTTTTTGCATGGGATTACTACGACATGAAATGAATTCACCCATATAATTGTATACAAAATATTTACACCAATGATCAAATTAGACCTATTAGGAAGACCCAAAGAAGAATGAATCCAACCTTAAAATATATAGTAAAAGAAGAACTCCAAAAAATCCTACATGTCAATTTTATTTACCCTATTTCAGATAGAAACTGGGTATCCCCATTAGTTATTTTCCCTAAGAAGAATGTCAAATGGAGGATTTGTGTGGACTTTAAAGAGCTGAACAAGGAAACCTATATAGTTTATATTCCTTTTCCTTTCATAGACTAGGTCTTGGAAACCCTGTCTGGGAAGAGGTACTTTTCTTTCTTAGATGGGATTAGTGGTTACAACCAGATCCAAATTGCCCCTGGAGATCATGAGAAAACCAAATTTACTTGCCCATGGAGTAATTATTCTTATAGGGTTCTTCCCTTTGGATTATGTAATGCCCCTGCCACCTTCCAGAGGGTTGTCCATGCCATTTTTTTTTATTTAACCCATGACTGTGTATAAGTCTACATGGATGACTTCACAACATATGGGGATGATTTCCAACAAGAATTAGACAACTTGGATAAAGTATTGATCAGGTGTAGATAGAATAACCTTTTCCTCAGTCATGAAAAATCCAGAATGATGCTCACTGAAGGGATTGTCTTGGGCCATCATATTTCTGGTACCAGAATAAGGGTAGACCCTTTCAAAATTGACATTATTTCTCAAATCAGAATCCCTAGCTCACAGAAATAAGTTAGAAGCTTCTTTGGGAATGATGGATATTATAGGATTTTCATTAAAAATTTACAAACCTAGCTTCCCCATTGTTCAAATTGTTAGCACAAGAGGCTGAATCCCACTGGGATGAACAATGTTAGATTTCTTTTAAAATTTTAAAGAAAAATATTTCAAGTGCCCCTGTTTTAAGAGGACCAAACTAGTCTCTTCATTTCCATATTTTCACTGATGCCTCAGATACAACTTTGGGGGTTGTTATAGGACAAAGAGAAAACCAAATTCCTTATGCTATCTACTTTTCCAGCAAAAATCTTTTCCTTAATGAAGTAAATTATACTGTTACTGAAAAAGAATTCTTATCAGTAGTCCATGCCATTAATAAATTCAGACACTACATAATAGGGTATGAGGTTTTTGTACACACAAATCACTCAAACACTAGGTTTTTAATGAATAAAACTATGACAAATTTTAGAGTTACTAGATGGTTGTTATTATTGCAAGAATTCAATATTAGCATCATTGACAAACCTGGAAGAGATAATCTCGTTGTTGATTTCCTATCTAGACTTATTCATACAGGTGATAATGCACCATTGGATGAAAAATTTTCAGATGAAAATTTGTTTTCTATTTCTACTTACACTCCTTGGTATGAATATGTGGCCAACTATCTTGTAACAGGAAAGTTACCTCATAATCTATCCCCTCAAGAAAAATAGAGAATTATTCAGCTGAGTGAAAATTATATGTGGCATGATGACAATCTATACCCTATAGGGCCTGATTTGGTGATCAAAAGATGTGTATGGTAGGATGATATGGATGACATCTTGAAATCATGCCATGATGATCCATGTGGAGGTCATTTTTTCAATAAGAGGACAACATACAGAATACTATAGTCGAGCTACTATTGGACAACTATTTTTAAGGATTCAAAGAAGTATGTGGTCAATTGTGACAATTGTTAGAGGATGGGAAAAAAAATTGTAGTTGATGATATGTCTCTCCAAGCTTAGGTAGTAATTTAACCTTTTGAAAAATGGGCTTTGGAATTTGTAGGGCCTATTAACCCTATGTCTCGAAGAAGAAGGTAGATACTGGTCTATACATATTATGTGACCAAATGGGTAGAGACTAAATCTTTGTATTTTGCAAATGAACAATTTTTTGTTGATTTTCTATTTGAATAAGTATTTACTCATTTTAGTGTTCCTCGAGAAATAGTGACAGACCAAGGAATCCAATTTACCTCCAATTTGGTCAAATCCACTACTGAACAATATCATATTAAACATATAAAACCTTCACCTTATCACCCCAAAGAAAACAAACTAGTGGAATCAACTATCAAGGTGATAGAGGCTATTCTCACCAAGATAGGTTAGTTACACCATAAAAACTGTGTTGATCGATTTCCTGAGGCCTTATGGGACTACAGAACAACTTGGAGAAACACAACATGTCATACACCTTATGAATTACTGTATGGGAAGTAGGTGCTTCTATCAGACAGTTGAATTAGGTTAATGGATAGTTGGTATGGATTGTTGGTTTTCATTGATGTCAACCATTAGAGAGTGATATTGTAGATTGATTTCAACCCTTGGTGATTGATGTCAACCCTTGGAGAAAGTGCGGTAGCGAATTCCAGTAGCACACAGGTTTGGGTAATAGACCCAAGGTTTTTACATGTGTAATGGTATGAGTTTTAATATATTTGAAGGTAATAATATTCTATATGGATAGTACATTTCATTCCATTTTCGATGGTATGTGGAACTTCACATAACTCCTCATGGTTAGAGAGTTATGGCCATGAGAAGTTGGAGAACCCAGGTTTGGGTAATGGACCCAAGTTTGTTTGATGGATAATGGTATGTATTTTGATATATTTGTAGGAAATAGTATTGTATATGGATAGTACATGTCATTCCATTTCAATTGGTATGTGGAACGTCACATAATGCCTCACGGTTAGAGAGTTATGGCCATGTGAAGTTGGAGAACGCTCATGAGTCATCTAGAAGCCCTAAAAGGTCAAAGTAGTCAAAGTGGTTTAAGAGATTTTAGAAGGTAAATAATAAAGTGAAGTGATGAATGTACTATAATTCAAAGTGAATACAAAATAAATTATTTAAATAATAAATTTAATGGATAAATTAGAAGTGGGTTGACCCTAAAATAAGGAAAGTGGTTTAAGATGGTTAAAAGGTAACCCCTTGAGGAAGCTACATGAAAGAGAGGCAAGGTTCTCTCATTTTAATAAAACTTGAGAATATTGAATATCTACAGAGGATTGAGGTAACCAAAGGATATCTAAGCCGAATTTCATAGGGAAGGTGAAGTAAATAAGGCCGCAATTCAAGGGAGAATAATTTTTTTTGATGATACTTTCTAAGGTATGTTATTTACAGGTCATCTAACCATTTTCACAATAAATTGTTTTCTAAAATGATTAAGACCGTGAAATTGGGAGGTGTTTGAGGAAACATATCCAAGTATCTTTGGTACAAATTTCATCTTGTGGGTCATTGTATATTTGGAGTTACACTCCATGGAAAATAGGGTTTGTGGCTAGTCCTGAAACTACTCTAAAATTGGTGTTTCGTGTAAACACATCATAACTTATTCATAACAGATACAAATTCAGTAATACAAATTTTATTGGTTAGATTACAATCTTTAGTATTCTGTGTACAAGTTTCAGATCCATAAAGAAAATATTCTGTGGGGGGCATTCTATACAAGTTCACTCTCTAGAAAAAGCCAAAATTCAACAAGGTATGCCATTTTTTCTATAACTCCTTTTCTGAGAGGTTCCAAGTAGTGACAACTGGAGGAATTTCATAAAACACATTGAAGAACATTGTGTACTATTTTCAGATCTTTATTCAATACAGGTGCATAGTTATTATTATTTCAAGTTAGGGTTGTTGACTAATCCAAAACTAGTCATGTGAGACCAAAGTAAAGTTTGATGAAAATGCTAGTCTCTTGTTGTTAAAGTTAAGGAAGGTTTGCAGGTATGTGA
>JASDQU010218655.1:0-18061 GCA_032191745.1 Picea mariana | reverse complement strand
AAAAAGGCCTTCAGAGCCTCATTGTAACCATCTTCTTGCGAATGCGAGTAGCCGTCGCATCTCTTCTCAGAGATAAGCTGCCACCATTCTAGCGAGTCTTTCACTCTGTATTTTTACAGTCTCTGTACATTTCTTTCATTAATAGAAATCGTGTATTACTGTATATCTGTGTTTATGGTTGCATCTCTAATACATTTATGTTATATTATTGAATATCCGCGATATCTCTGTGCATTTCCTTATTATATCTCCGCTCTCATTTCGTGCCGAAAATAATCCGGATCACCAACTATAGACAAGGCACTCAGTTGGTGGAGCATTACTTCATGCACAAGAGACTTAGACACCAAGTTACAAAACTGGCAGCAAAGACTACACAAAGTATTCACGCGAAGATGTGCAAGAATAGACTACGCAGTAAGATGGGTAGGCATAGAAATTAGAGAACCACCCAGTTTCCACGAACTAAATGATTTGGAAACATTCTTGACACAATATGAAGATGAAGTATTAGAAAACGAGTGACTGTTATAACTTGACTTAGCACTCAAGGCCACACCTGCAAGATGGTGGGGCGCACATAAAGAGACCATCATAGACTGGTATCAATGTAAGAGAATATTGCGCATAAGGTTCGACACAAAACATGAATACAATGAACAGCAGGAATATGAAGGACAAGAGGCAACAGAGGAACACTTGGTGAAGTGAAAAATGTTGTGGAAAATGACACCACTAGAGGAATGGCCTCATCACTTCATACATACTTTAGAGTGAATACCACCGAACTGGTATACAAACCAGGGATTGCTCAAAGGAAATACAACATGGAGGACATTGCAATAGAACTTCACAATCACTTTCTCATTCGAGCATGATAACCCAAACATAGATTCAACCCTCAAATGAATCAGAGGAGTAATATTCATCAAAGAACCAGAAATATAATTTATCACAGAAGAGAAATAGTTGAATAAACATACAATCAAGGAACTATTGTCATGTTACCATGTATAAGAGGAAGCACCAGATGAAGATGATCCACGTGATATTCAGATCGAAGAAGTAGAAGATGAAAGAGAGGTGGAAGGACCACCCATAGTGTCAGAAATTATTTCCGCGCCAATCAAGGTAAAGAAATTTAACATCGAGACAACTGAGCAGCCTTAAATGGCTAACAATGGAGACTAATGGGATGAGAAAATAGTAGAAAGAATCACAGAATTGTTGCGCGAATATAGTGACCTTTTTCACACAACATTTATAGATATGAAGTGTATAGCTACAGAATTGGGAGAGATGAAGATACCACTCAGACCTGAAGCGAGACCTATTAGACAATGACCCTACAGACTAAACCCCATATATAAACTTAAATTTAAATATGATATCGATATGATGCTCAAATCCGACATCATCGAACCAGTTGAGGAATTAGAATGGATAAGCCCGATGGTAGTACAGGACAAGAAACACAGAAGAGGGATCAAGATATGCATCAACTTGAGGAAGTTGA
This sequence comes from Picea mariana, assembly GCA_032191745.1. Lineage (NCBI taxonomy): Eukaryota > Viridiplantae > Streptophyta > Pinopsida > Pinales > Pinaceae > Picea > Picea mariana. The sequence continues at coordinate 16,545 of JASDQU010218655.1, read as the reverse complement.
ACAATGCATGCCTACATGACCCATTCCCTACACCGTTCAAGGATGAAGTGTTAGAGAATGCAGGGGGACATGAAGCTTACTCATTCACTGATGGATTCTCAGGCTACCATGATATTAAGATAGCATAGGAGGACAGGCACAAGACCACGTTTGCGACAGAATGGGGATCTTATCAGTACATAGTCATGTCGTTTGGACTGAATAATTCACCTGCAATATTCTCCAGAGTGTTCATCGTATCATTTAAGGAATTCATCCATCAGTTCCTCGAAGTATACCTAGATCACTGGACAGATTATAGTCTATTGAAAAACCATGTGGAAGTGTTATGACTGATGTTAGAGAGATGTAGACAATTCCATATTGTAAGTTTTAAAGATGTGAAGTAAAGAAATTCATATATATTCTTAAGAAAAACATAATTTAATAATTGGTTCATACACAGAGTACACAAAGATTTTATACCGAAAACCCTCAACTGGGAAAACCTTTCTTATATTCATTATCTTGAATTTTACCATTAACTATATAATATATAAAATGTTTTAAGGTATTCTGTAGATACCAAAACCCTAATCCCTAAAACTGGGATTATTTTTAGTAAACTGCTAAAAATAGAAAAAACCGCGCAAAACAAATTTTTGGGGTGCTGCCCCAAATGTTGTGTGTAACCAGGGGGGGCATACCTTCCCCCCCTCAGGACCCCCCTAGGAAATCTCCCAATGCACATGACACAAATAGATCACTACTATGAGGGATCACTAGACGTAGTTGTCATATTTGATGCACCCACACACATTCATGCAAAAAAATATAACACATACCCAACATTCTCCCACTTGTTGTTTTCTTTGCATACAGGGGTCTAGAGGATTATATAGTCAACAATATAGGGAAACAATGCCCATTGTTACTCTACACCAGGATAACTTTTCTGTGCTCATAGACATTGTCAATGAATCTGCAACATTCTTCAAAGTGTCAACATTTTCCAGCAACACCTTCTTTTCCTCAACCATGTCTCTCACAAAGTGATATTGAACATCAATATTCTTTGTCTTTGAATGATAAGATGGGTTCTTTGCCAGGAAGATTGCACTCTAACTTTCACAATATAATCTCACTACTTGTTTTACCAACCCAATACCTAAACACAATCTTTGTAACCATACTGCTTTCTTGTTTGCATGAGTGGCTTCCATGTATTCAACTTTTGTATTTGAGAGTGCCACTACAGCCTGTATTTTTCTCATCCAATTGATTTCTCCTCCAAATAGTTTAAACACATACCCACTTATAGATCTTCTGCAATCCATATCTCCATCCCAGTTTGCATCAACAAAGCCATGTATGTCCATCAATCTGTCCAATCTTGGTCTTCCTTGGTAGCACAATCCACAACTGGTAGTGGCCCAAAGATACCCAAAGACCCTCTTTATTGTTGTCCAATGCTCCTTCTCTGGTTTTGACATATACCTGCTCAAAACTCTCACTACATGTGCAATGTCCGGTCTAGTACAGACCATTGCATACATCAAACTACCAACTGCACTGGCATATGGAACATGAGACATGTCCTCTTCTTCTTCCTATGTCTTGGGACACTGATCTGCAGATAACTTTACACCTATAGGAATAGGAACGTTGACCGGTTTAGTTCCATGCATATTAAACCTCTGCAATATTGTCTCAACATATTTTCTCTGATTCAACTAGAGCTTCTTCTTTGCATGATCTATTTTAATCTCCATTCCCAGAATGAAGTTAGAAGCACCAAAATCCTTCATGTCAAATTCGGAGGATAGCTGCAATTTCACCTTCTTGATAACATCCATGTTATTTCCTACCAACAACATGTCATCAACACACAACACTACATAAATGAAGTGATTACCAACCTACTTGGAATATACACAGTGATCATCCTTTCTTCTTACAAATCCCAATCCAAGGATGTATGTGTCAAAATTTTGGTACCTCCTAGGTGATTGCTTCAGACCATATAGTGACTTGTTTAGCTTACAAACCATCTCTTTCTTTCCCTTCACTACAAAGCCTTCCAGTTGCTTCATGTAGATTTCTTCTTCCAGAACCCCATGTAGGAATGTTGTCTTCACATTCATCTGTTCCACTTCAAGATAAAAAGAAGCATCAATAGATAAAATAAATCTAATAGAATTTAACTCAGCAATAGGAGAAAATATTTCACCAAAGTCAATTCCCTCAACTTTGGAATAACCTTTTGCTACTAACCGAGATTTGTATTTCTCCACTTTACCTTGTGCATTAAACTTCTTCTTAAAAATCCATTTTCTACCAACAGATTTTCTCCCAGCTGGAAACTCAACTATATCCCATGCCTCATTCTTATCCAAGGAATCCATTTCTTCAACCATGGACTTCTTCCAGAGTTTGCTATCCTCTGAATTCACTGCTTCCCTGACAATTCTGGGATCATAATTAGTAATAGATAAAGAAAAATTGGAACAAAAATGAGGTGTACTATACCTTTCCGGTTTCCTTTTATCTCTCACTGATCTCCTCAATACTAGGGTATGAGGTTCTTCTTCTTCTTCTTCTTCCTCTTCTTCAGATGATTCAGATTTTGCATCATCCAACTCAAGCTCTATTTTCTCAGGTTTGTCTTGCATTGGTAGGAATTCTTGTTTGGACACATCTTTTACCTGTCTGAAAACAACATCTCGATTGTAAACCATTTTCTTGGTTTCTGGGTTCCAAATCTTATAACCTTTCACACCATCCTTATAACCAATAAAGATACACTTTCCAACCTTTATATCCAACTTACTTCTATTTTTCTTTTGGAACATGTACATAAGCATCACAACCAAACACTCTAAGATGTTGAAGAGAGGGTTTATTTCCAGACCATACCTCGTGTGGAGTTTTATCATCCAACATTGATGGAGGTGATCGATTGACCAGGTAACATGTTGTACCCACCGCCTCTACCCATAATTATTGTCCTAACTCGGAACTGCTGAGCATGCTCCTTGATTTTTCCATTAGTGTCATGTTCATCCATTTTGAAACTCCATTCTCCTGAGGAGTGTATGGAGTAGTCTTATGCCTTGCTATACCACACTTCTTACACAATTCTTCGAATTCATTTCCACAGAATTCTCCACCATTATCTGTTCTCAATACCTTTATTCTCTTTTGTGGCTGATTTTCTACCAAAGCCTTAAACTCTTTAAATTTATCAAATACCTCAGATTTATTTCTAAGAAAATAAATCCATGTGTTCCTTGAAAAATCATCTATGAATGAAACATAATACATAGATTTACCTAGGGATGGAATAGGAACATGTCGAAACACATCACTTTGTATCAAATCTAAGATCCCCTTTTCTCTTGTAGCACCAGATGGGAATCTTACTCGATTCTTATTACCATATATGCAATGTTCACAGAAATCAAAATCTAGAGTGAAATTAGACATACCTCCAACCATACCTTTACCGTGTAGTGTTTGAAGGCCCTTTTCTCCAATATGCCCCAGTCTTTGATGCCACAGCATGGTCTTCTTTTCTGGGATAGTATTGGTCTTGTCTCCTTAATTTCTCTACTTAGGGGCAACATAATTGTTACACCCATTAGTATAAGTGCTTCCTAACAACTTGTACATAGTTACACACTGAACTCCCTTCATCAATACCGTTTCTCCTCGTACCATCTTGCAAGTTCCCTTTCCAAATACAGTATCCACTCATGCATATTCCATCTTGCTTACAGATACTAAGCTCCTAGCTAGTTTTGGAATGTGCAGAACCCCATGGAGAGTTCTAATCCTTCCATCTTTTAGTAGCAACTTAACTCTTCCACGTCCCAAGATTTTTGTTGTCGAGTCATCTCCTAGGAATACATCACCACCATCATATTTTTCATATTCAGAGAACCACTCCCTGTGAGGATTCATATGGTATGATGCACTTGAGTCGATAAACCATACATCACGGTCTGCATGTGTACTGTAGATGCTAGGTAAACATAACCTCCTTCTTCAGTGGAGGTTTTCACCTCTGTGAAAGAAATACTATCATATCCCTTTGGTTTTTCAACCTTCTTAGACTTGAAATCTTTCTTATAATGCCCTGTTTTACCACACTTCCATCATTTCCTCAAAGATTTTCCTAGAGACTTAGATCTACCTATAGATTTTGATCTCCACCCCAAAGGATTACCAGGATTCATGTCTTGGGTACGAACTCTTACAAATAAAGCATATGTGCTATGACTATCCATTCTTTTTCGCCTCATCTCTTCAGATAAAAAGGATGCAACTACATTCTCATACTTTAATGTAGATTGAGTGGTACTGCCTATTGCTACAACTAGATTATCCCAAGAGTCTAGAAAAGAACATAACAAAGTAATACAGTTATCTTTTTCTACAATAGTAATATTAACAGAGCCATGTTGACTTACCAGAGTATTAAAGGCATTTAGATGTTTTGTCATAGAATCTCCATCTTCCATCGTAAGATGATACAACTTCTTTCAAAGAAACAACTTGTTTACCAGAGAATTTGATTGATACAAATTCCCCAACTTATCCCATAGTTCCTTGGCTGTAGATTCTCCTCAAACATTCAAAAACACCAAATCTGCAGGTAGAGTCGAATAGTACTCCTTGCTCTTCTGTTCAACTTCTCCCAATATTTCTTTGACATACTAGTAGGTGGTGCACTAGTAGTTTGTGTACTAGTAGTTTGTGTACTAGTAGCCTGTGTGCTAGTAGATGGTGTACCAGTAGGCTGTGTACCAGGATCCACAACGATCCATTGTTCTTTGTCTACAATAAGGTCCTCCATCTTCATCTTCCATATCTCAAATTTTTTACCATTGAAATTCTCTATCTCGATTCTAAATGAGCTCTCCATTCCTCTTTCTATACTTTAATCTCCACTGCAAAATCTCCCACTAAAACCAGGTTTATCACAGACCCAAGATAAAATTGATCTATCAAGACTGAGCCAAACCCTCAACAACAAAGGCGTCCCTTTGAAGCCAAAAATGAGATCTGATACCACATGTATGTTTTAAACCTATGAAGTAAAGAAATGCATATAGATTCTTAAGGAAAACATATTTTAATCAATGGCTCATACACATAGTACAAAGAGATTATATACCAGAAACCCTCAACCGGGAAAACCTTTCTTATATTCATTATCCCAAATTTCACCATTCACTATACAATATATACAATGTTTTTAGGTATTCCGTAGATACCAAAACCCTAATCCCTAAAACTAGGATTATTTTTAGTAAACTTCTAAAAATAGCAAAATCCGCTAAAAATAGAAAAAACCACCCAAAAAAACATTTTGGGCCGTTGCTCCAAACCTCGTTCGCCCCGAGCTACACCTGGTGCCAAACGCTGCCCATAACTAGGAGGAGCATACCTGCCCCCCCCTGGGGACCTGCTAGGAAATCACCTGGCACACACGACACAAACATAGCAATACTACGAGGGATTGTCAGATGCAGCTGCCATATCTGGCATGCCCACACACACACATGCAAAGAATATAACACATAACCAACACAGATATCACTGAACATCAATAAATGCATATTTGGAACACCGTTTGGGATACTATTGGGACATATAGTATGAAAACAAAGCTTGTTAGTGGATCTGGCCAAGATCATCACCATTGTTAACTTACCAGCACAAACAGTAGTCCATCAGCTAAGAGAAACCTTAGGGCACACATGATACTACAATAAATTCATCAAAGGGTATGTGCAAATCACAACACCACTGGAAAAATTGTTAAGGAAGGATACAAAGTATCAATGGAATGACGAGTGTCAACACGGTCTGGATACCTTGAAGGAAAAGCGTTCACAAGCAGAACATTATCAGACTCGGAACAAAATTAAAACACAACAGAAAGAGAAGGCCTAGCGATGGTCTATGCACTGCAAAAGTTCAGACATTACCTATTGAGAAAACACTTTAAGATGTTTACAGATCACTCGGCCCTGAAATACCTAGTCAACAAGCCAGTGTTGGGGGGGAGAATATTTCGATGGTTACTACTATTTCAAGAATTTGATTTTGAAGTAATAGTTAAACTAGGAAAACTAAATGCATGACCTGACCACCTATCCAGTGTCACAAATGGAGAAGAGCCTATGAAATTAGAAGACAACTTTCCATATGCACAGTTATTCTTAGTACAGATTGCAAATGAATACTTCACAGATATCATTCGGTACTTGATTACAGGTGTTGTGCAGCAAGAATATACCACCATGTAGAAGAAGAATCTGCTAGTCCATGCGATCGACTATCAATTGATTGTAGGACATATATACAAGATTGGCGTAGACGACGTCTTGCGAAGGTACGTATTAGAGCACGAACGACCAAGAATTTTAGCAGAATCTGACGAGGGAATCACAGGAGGGAATTATGAAGGAAAATATACCACATAGAAGGTACTACACGCAGGACTATGGTGGCCAACGATTCACAGGGACTCGAAAGAATACTTTCAGAGATGTGATGTCTGTCAAAGGGTAGGAAAACCCAACATAAGGGACGAGATGCTACTACGACCACAAGTAACATTACAGGCATTTGAAAAATTGGCAATAGACTTTGTGGGACCAATTAACCCACCAACCAAAAGGACCGGGGAAAGATACATTATCACTGTGATGGAATACCTAACAAGATGGGAGGAAGTTACAGTAGTAAAATATTGCAGTGCAGAGACAGCTGCACACTTCTTGTTTGAACAAGTAATCACTAGATTTGGGTGCCCAAGAGTTTTGACGAGAGATCAAGGCACACACTTCATAAACAACACCATCCATGCAATGACTAAGGAGTTTGAATTTCATCACCAGAAGAGCACACCATATCGCCCACAAGCAAATGGCACAGTAGAAGCCTTCAACAAAATTCTAGAGAACGCACTGACAAAGATCTGTAATGTCAACAGAGATGACTGGGACCTCAAAGTACCAACAATATTATGGGCATATAGGACCACATGCAAAAATTTGAAAGGGCACACACCATTCAAACTAGTCTATGGCCAAGAAGCAGTAGTGCCATTAGAATTTTTAGTACCCAGCTTACACGTAGCATCTATCACACAAATGACAGAATGAGGCGTAGTATAGGAAAGACTGAATCAACTATTTTCAATGGAGGAAGACCGAATATTGGTAGGATTCCATCAAAAAGTGAATAAAGTGAGAGATAAATACTGGCACGATCAACATATCAAGAAGAAAACGCTTAAGGAAGGATATCTAGTATTTCTCTATGACAACAAGTCGTTTTAGCATCCGGGGAAGCTTAGAATCCATTGGCTAGGACCATACGAGGTAAAATCTATCATAGATGGAGGAATTGTATAGTTACAAGATTTAGCAAGTGTAGACCTCAGAGGAAAGATAAACGGGAGTTGACTGAAGTTGTACAAGGATAGTCGACCACCCACTGCTCAGTAGAAAAAAAAAAAAAAATTAATAAAAAAGAGAACAAAAAGGAAAACAATATTAAAAAGTGTGCAACACACCAGAGATAGAAACGCAACATGACGCTCGAAACAAAAATACAGAAAAGGCACAAACAATGGTTACATGCAAAGGGAAAACAAGTGGGAAACAAAAAATCGATAAAAGCAGTATGACAGGACAACACTAAGAGTAATTAAAACATAGCAAGGATCGATGGGACATCACATTAAACACACCCATAGGAGATGGAAAAGAAAACGCAATGGAAAGTACAAAACCATCGCAGATGCATTGAACTCGTAGTTATGATGCATTAAACACATAATTGAGGAAGTGTTCTCAACAAGCTTTGTGACAAGCCCATACAACACATGAGCACAAGAGCAACTGGTCTATTCGCGAAAGGAAAATAGAGAGAGAGTAATAGCAACCATAACGAACAGAGCAAGACCAAAGAGCTCACTGAAGTTATTTGAACTTAGAAAATGTTTGAAATTCACCATTATGGCACCACCGAAGCTAGCAGAAGCAAGCCAGATCGACCAGGGTTCAAACTAGGTCACGAGGACAGTTGGAAGAGACCGAAGAACAACAGTCGGAGATCGTCAACATCGACGAAATCCCATCCCCAGAGATGATATCGATGAACTCTACACCGATACTGGAAGAGATTTAGAAGCCACAATAAGAGACCATGAAAGAGGATAATCCATCAATGGCACAAGAACCTTAGAATGAAGAAGTGGTAACCCAACAAGAAGTGCAACTAGAAAGCACTGAAGCATCTCTAGAAGTTAACAGAATGACACAAAATTTGGAAGAAACAATGCAACCAAATGAGCCGCAAACGGCCATATTAGGTCAACTAGTAGAGGAGACCATTGAAAATGCCTCGTCTTTGCTAGAATGGATAATGGGGGAGAAACCAAAAGTTGCTAGAACTTCAATCCAGCCACCATAGCAGGAAGACAAAGTTTGGATACCGAGCTTAGCCCAAAAGAAACCTGCATAAGAAATTGTTCTACCAAGCATACCAGCTAGAGTACAGGTAGAACCAGAGCTACTGGGTCACGTTGGGAAGCTAAAATATTCATACCATGATGTGTCAGACGAAACCAAGTTCCAAAAACTTTCACAGAGGGTCTTTATGTAGACCATAGGCATAACCTGACTTGGAGAAATGATCAACCAACCACACTAGTGGGCAGTTGGGTTGGACAGAACATGAATCTTAGGTTTGTTGAAGCTACCACATTTTGGTAGAGGATAGTACACAAAAACATGATTCAAGTACCTATTTGCAATCACACATGGAGGGGACATATGGCTAGACAAACCCGTACCCATAATTGTTGAGCTTATCGCACAAATCACAGGGTTACCAACCTGGGGTATGGATCCCGTGTTGATTCTGGATGACAAATCCAAGGATAAAGTGTTGGTAGAACAAATGAAGAATAAATATGGAACCACCAGAGGAATGAGGGGAATCATGATCAAACAAATCAACAACATAGATACACAATTGGGCGCAAAGATCTTAGCCTGCAAATTTCTCAAAAAATGTTGCAAAGATGAAGTACCAGCAAGAGTCATTACAGTTGCAGCTCAATATGCATAAGGAACCTCTATGAGTTGGGTGCCATATTTATTAAACTTATTTCAAGAGGAATGTAAGGATGCACAGGACCTAGGAACAAATTTCCATTACTCATGGATGATCACCCTAATAGCCTTCATGGGATGGCAAGAACTAGGGTATGTATTTTTTTGTACCAGACCACAGTCAACAGGAGCAAGATACCTATTACTGAGATCCGGTCCACAGGACAGGCATAAGAGGGAGAAATAAATCATATTCGAAGCATACCTATGAGATATTCAAGAAGCTATTAGTCGATCATGGAGAATAACACCAGATGTTATCTTGCGATATGCAGAGATCACCAACTTCCGGGCCACACACCAAAAAATGTGGATACAACCAAGGCATGATTCAGATAAATAGTGGCTACAGATGCACTACTGCATCACAGAGAGTGATATCAACATGGTCATCAGGGAATGACCTGATGAATGGATGATCCCAACCATTTCCTAGGAATTACTGGAAACGACAGCAAAAGGAGAGGCAGAACAAGCGGAAACACAGCCTCTGGGAATCCAAGTGCCCAAGAAACCAAGAATGGTCCAAGGCAAGCCAACTCAGGCAAAATAAGGGTCGAATAAGACAGGAACCCAGAAGGGCCAGAAAGAGACTACACAACCGACCAACGTACAACCAAAACAAGCTAAGGGAGTGCAGGAGATCGCCCCAAACCCCATCACACAGGAACCAAGGGGAAATAAGAGACCAGTCGCATAGGAAGGAGGCACGTGCAAGAAATCAAAGGTGCAACAAGAATCACCAAACTACACAATCTCGAAGGATGATGGGGAAATGATTTCCAGAATGGTCCAGGATTGCCTAGCATAAGATTTCGATCATGCAGAACACCACATGGATAAACTGCAAATAGAGCTGATAGAAATGGGATAGCTCCTCAAGAAATTTTGGGAAGCAGAGACAACAAGCATCGACATAGGCCTAGAGATACCTACAATACAGACCAAAGAAAGAGTGGAGGTATAAGAATGAGACCTAGTCCACTCCATGCCACACACAATTGCAATGATTTGCATCAAACCTATCATGTTTCGCATGGATGAAATCATGGGGAAAACACCCTTGAAGTATTTGGACCACATCCAATTGGTCTTGATGTGGATGCCATCAAGGGCACTACAAAAATTGCAGGTTAGCATCGACCATGAGGTAGAGTCTCGTGCACATAAAAACTTAGTAGAGCTACAAGAAGAAACAAAGAAGCGAGAGGTGATGGAAAAATCCTGTGAGCAGCCCAAGCTCGAAAATCAGGAGGAAAAAGAATGCAGGAATGAACTAGAATGAAGAGTGGGAGGAATTTTTGAGAAACTCCCAAGCACCATGGAAGGAAATGAACTACCAGTAGCAGGAAATATTGTCCAGATTGCATAGGAAATTGATCAATATCAGAAGGAGATCAAGAATCTCTATGAACAACTCACACCAACCACTCCACTGGGAGTGAAGGAACAAAGGAATAAGGAAGCAACAATGAAACTGTAGGAGATGGAACAACAAGTTAGCACAACAGATGAATTTATCAATAAAGCAGCACAACTTTAGACAAGGTTGGAGGAGGATCCGCAGGTCCAACAGTAGTACAAGGAAGAAGAAGGGATCAATGCAACGATCCAATGACTCAAATAGAGGAAGAAGACCATACCAATCCCAGAATGAGTCAAAGGGATGCAGGAGATGAATCAGATGTAGGTAGAAATTATCATTGTGCAAACATAGAAACAGGAGCGTCAAGCTCAAATAGAGCCACTACAGGAACATGTAGTAGAAATAATCGCACAAGAAGAAGGAGACAAAACACATATAGCACATACCTAGGCTGAATGTGCAGTATTTTTGAGCGATGAAGTGGAAATTCAGGTAGTAGACACCATCAAGGAGAAGATCGCGTAGGCACTGACAAAAGCAACAGAGGTCAAGGAAAACTTCCAGACGATCACCAAGGAGATCGAAGAAGCTCAAAAGGACTAGGTGACTTGAGATAAGTCACATGTTAGTGTTGGGGGCTTGTTGGCACCATGCTGAAGAGGAAATAAGGATGATCGCGGTAAAGAAAGAATGCAAAAATGAAAGTAACATCTAGAAGGTAACACAACACATGCGCATGCAAGAAAGCATGCACAAGGAAAGCGACAGCTGGAGGAAGAACAACATGCATGCATGGGAGGAAGACCTAACATCAGTAGGGTTATGGTTTTTGTAATACATTTTAAATGGCTGAAGAGCCCAATATATATAAATATAGATACACAGGTATTAGATAGAAGTGGGTTCGCTTTTGTATTAGTTCATCTTTTGTAGTATTCCATCATAGTTATGTACGATTTGATGCATTATGTAATATGGTTATGAAACATTCTCATAATCTGTTTAGCTGAGAACAAAGGAGAGAAGGAATATCTGAGGATTAGATCACAGGCTGTGGAGCCTGGTACGATCTAGTTCGCCTCATACATATCTTACCCATCTGAGGGAATTGTAAGCGCGCGACACTAGAGATGCAGAACTACCAAAATAAAAGAGTGAAGAACCAAATCTTTGTGGGCATATCCCAAGAGGGGTTGAACCATGGTAATATCTGTGTAATGTGACAAATACATCTATGTCTTTGTTTTCTTTCAACAGTGAATTGTTATGCTTAATGAATGAGTTAATACATTGTTATGGAATATGATTGTGTTGTTCGGGAAATAAACTGTGAAAAATAGATGCACACCCATGAGTGATAGTATATTGCAATCACAATTCATAGTATACATCTCTGATTAATAAAGCCCTATCTCACACTCAATCTTAGGCTGTAAACACATGAGTCTTACAACCACCCATTTAAATCTATCTCGGGTGAGACTGTGCAGTGTACTCTGTGTGTTGTGTTGCCTTTTGGTTTACTAGGAGGGCCGATAGTTTTATAGGATTTGTTGGAAACCTGAAAGACATAAAGAATGGGTCAATAAATCAGAGGCTAGAGGATATTAGTAACCAAAAACACTACCCACAAGTGAATGGTCAGGTGGAAGCTGTGAATAAGTCTCTCAAGACCATTCTACAATGAACGATGAATAGAGTTACTTTGTGACGCCTTGTTGCATGGTATCTCTCATCTTTGGGTCTACTTAAATGCAAAACTGGTTGTGTCCCAGTTAAGTGGGGTTTGTCATGTTTATGATCCTACTTTAGACCGGTGATTCCTTAGGGTAATGATATTCTCCATAGGGAATGGAAGAGTAACCAATTGGTAGAGAAGACTCTTTGTAATGAGCTTAGCTTCCTAAGGCCATGATAAACCAAAAAATTATGATGAAAAATGGACTCAATAACTTTGTGATCTATTCAAAGGAGACACATTACTACCAATATAAGATAATACTCCCTTCTCACCCATATATATTTTTTTTCATAGGCAAATGAATGCTATGATATAGAGGATGAAATGAGTGTTGCAAGTAAGAAAAACTAGCTCCAGTAGTGGAACATACCTTTTCTCAATGCAAGGATATGCATGCAGGATATGGACACTTGGGGGAATGTTCCTTCCTAGGTATAGGGTGCCAAATTGTGAAGGATATAAATGAGGTTCTGCTTGGTTGAGGCTGAAATTTGTTTTGAGGAAAAACAATTTATAATGCAAAGAAAGAACCGACTATAGGATCAATACTGAAAGCAAGGGAATGAGATGCAATCACAACTTAACGCTTAAAAATGTCCTTTTTCATGATCTTTAGTCTAGTTGGTGTGAAAAAGGGATAAACTTGTACCAAATAAATATCCTTTCAAATCCAATTTACGAGTGTGAAAGAGACAAGTTCACTCCACAATCTTTTCACTTTTTGAAAACGAGTAAGAAAATAGATTAACTAAGACTCATGACCTTTCAAGTCCAATTAATGAGTGTGAAAGGGACAAATTCACTCGACAATATTTTCATTTTTTAGACGAGTCAGAAAAGAGCTTAAATCAAAATCGCTTAGGAGTTTCTAGGAGGCAAGTCACAGGGGAGGCCAAAGCTCCCATGTTGGACTTCTATGGAATGTCAGTACCTTACGAATAACTGATACAATCTTGAGAAAACTCAAATATATCCAAGTTAAGGAGGATACAGTGCTAACAGAGGTTATCATTTCTGTGATATATCAAATAATGTCTCTTACTGAAAAGGACATAGGAAGAGGCATTCGATACCCCACAATACCATCCCAATCAAATGGAATCTCCTCAAGACTTGGAGGGAGAGAACTCTGGAAGAGTAAAAATCTCTCTTGTTTAGAAGGTGCAGGATTAGGAATGATAACAACATGGTTGGAGGATGCATCACCCTCGAAAAGAAGAGTCAAATTGACCAGAGATAGCACTGGTACGACCACTTCTTCAACCATTGGTTGAATAGGATGTGTGATAACATGGTTAGGAGGCACACCACCCTCTACAACGGGGGTGTGGTCAGTAGAGGATTGCAGTGGCCAGATTATCATGTCAATCAATGGGGAAAGGGGGTGTGGATAACCAAAGACACCTCAGAATCCACAGGGCCGTTAGGATAGCCCCACGCTTCTAGTATCCCAACAGTAGTTGCACATAAATGAGTAAGGTGATCTTCTTTGCAAGTCCTGCAAATGAATTTATGTTTATGTCTGAGACATCTAGGCTTCTCGATGCCCCCAACGTCATTTACAATGGTTCGTGACATGCTCTCAGCATGATTGGAAAATTCTAGAGATTCATCTCCCACATGATGTACAAAGGTTGGAGATGTGACATCGATAAGGCTCGTGGCAACTATAGCAATTCCCCCTGCATGACTAGCAATGACTGGTTGCAGGTTTTCAATAATAATGGCATAGGTTGGTGATGGAACTCTAGTATGACTAGTAGTAACTAGACTAGCGGTGCGTTGTGGAATTTGCTACCAATGTCTAGGGAAAGATTGGATTTGAAACATTAGATACCAGGAAGGGTCTTGGTTTACCCCATTTCCCTGTCCAGAAAGGTAGTATCCTTTGTCAAATTGGTCTGAAGAGTCTTGTACAAGAATCATCACTAAAGTCTGTGAAGAGATAGATTTATGATACAAATTATTCAAGTGAGGATAAATGTTACCCCCATGTGAAGGGGTTCCATGAAGAGGGTATCTCGAACCGTAAAAATGATTCTCCCCATAGGAAATACCCATGGATATATGTGGACTCACCATGGGAAACGTGTTCGAGGGAACTGGCATGGCGAATGAAGGATACAAGGATGGGGTGTAATGCATAGAATAAGCACCCATTTGAGTATTGGATTCTGAAGGAGCATATACGGGACTATATCCATAAGAGGGGAGGTTCCAACATCCCACAGTGAAATTTGGTTAGGGGACATGACTCATATCAAACGAAGATGTAGGCAGCGGGGCCATGGTGCTCCCAAATCCAGTGCTAGGATTCATATAAGTGGGCCAGGGAGAGGATGAAAACGTTGAAGGAACATTTGGCATATCAATAGGAAAATGACTAGATACATAAGGCATGGACTGAGCATCATAGTTCTGCATACCATTATGAAAAGTGGAAGGATTTGTCCCCATGTAATGAGTGAACATCATGGGGTGGGTAGTAGTAAATGAGGGAGATGAAGGAACTCCACTATCCATGATAATGAAAACTCAGTATAAACTTCTGAGGAAAACTAGAAATCAAAGAGCACACCAAAAATAAATTGTCCAAGATGCACACAAAAGGGGTAAAGCGGATGAAAGGGGCCTCCCTCCCTAAAGAAGGTATGTCTTGCCCAAGAGGGGCCTGAGAATCCTTGCTAAAGATAGAATGTATCAAAATCAATTATAAGGGCCCTTGTGTGATTAACAATGCAGTCGGTTAGACCCCCCCAGAGAGGTAATCATCTATAAAGGTTGTGTGTTGTCTGACCCTCATCTGACACAGGGTACCTACAAAATAACCCCTACAAGTAACCTATGTGGCACTTAAGTCAAGAAACTAAGAAACCAATGTATAATTGATGCACAGACGAGTAGTCATAAGTCAGGTCCACCATATGGGTAGGGTATCAAAGCCCGAAACCTTGAAAAAACTGCCTCTCACGGAGGTAAGGGAACTAGCAAGATCCCCAGATACGAATAGATCCCTATAAATATCTCTAACGCTAATAATGTATCAGGGGGATATCCCTTCAACCAACCTCACACAACCTATTGATTAACTCTGGTGTAAGCAAAGCCTCCTGATATTACTAATTATACAATGCATTTCTCCACTCCCTTTGTTAGACACATATGTTGATTTAATTTCCTTGGAGAAGTTTACTCACAAAATCCTATTCCAAGGCACTAAATCGTAAGATAGTTTGTGCAGCCTAGAAAATAAAATTGTGACTAATCAATTTTAAATTATAGCTTTAATTTTAATCATTGTGATTACTCAAAAAGGTATGGTAGTGAAACTCATGATGTTATGACTCAGTAAGTAAATTAAATATGAATATAGTTCAAAGTCCTAACTTCAATTTTCAATGAATGATATGCTTCTTAAAAAAAAAAAAAATTCAATTTCAAATCTGCAATTCTGAAATAAAAATACAATATTTATTTACATGCACTAAGCTAATGACAAAGACTCAAAAGATCAAAATTCCAAGCAATGCAAAATGCCTAATATTTTTTTATTTTCAATATAATAAAAATGAAAATGCATGGACTTAACAAAAACTTGATATATAAACTTTACTGTGTATAGAAAGAGATAACTCAAGTAGGATACCAAGGAGACGAACACCCAGCCCAATGTACAAGGAAAATCAAAATGAAAAGGTGATGAGAAATAATCCACCCAAAAATTCAACCCCAGACAAAATCATGTCATCCCATAGACACTCAAAAGTCACTATAGAGACCCAAGAAGACTCAACAAACATCAAATCCCACCCAACAACCACCAAACCTAGTAGACAAGAAAAATAGGTTGATGTATGCAACTGTTCAAGGAAACAATGCATATGTATGTATCTTGGATAAGGACAGTCTGCGTATACACACGACTGTTTATCAAAAATCCATGCATATGTTTCAAAAACAAAGCTAGGCAAGGGATAAGGCTAAAAAACTTACACCCATAGTGAACAAAGGTTGTCAAGTAATGATACGACAAGAAACACAATAGGAATGAGAGAAATCTAAGGACAAAAGTACTCCAAACCCTAAGAAATAAGATCCTTCCCCAGTGTTATCACTGAAATTTCATCCGCACATGGTTACAAGAACTCAGCATCATCAAACAGTAATGAAGTCATGTTGGTTGTGGAGCCTGATTATCTTCCTGATGCAGAGGTTCTTTTCTTTCAGCCGTGTCTATACCCCATGAAGTATTTACACCCCAG
>JASDQU010218654.1:3999-15021 GCA_032191745.1 Picea mariana | reverse complement strand
ACAACTAAATTTGAAAAGTAATTTCAGGTTCTTGTGCAATACAAAATAGGTGATTCTTACTTTACTTTTGCAGGCTAAGCTTCTTACAGGTCTGAAGGTGAATAGGCCTCCTTCTAACTTACAACAGTTTCATGGGTGTTTTGATTTATTTCTGGGTTGATTCTAAGTAGGTGGGCAGGCCCTTGGTTCCAGATTTGAACCAAGGCTCTGATACCAGATGTAATGCCCAAAAATATATATATCTAACATTGTTATCTTCACAAGCATTTATTTCTTAATAGCATAATACAATATGTAATCAACATAATATCAATCTGCTTACCAGCAACTTAAACACTTTAGATTCATCAAATAAATTCATAGCAGAATAAATAATTACATAATTCAACAAGGTACCTGATTCTGATGCTAGTTTCTTTGCCAGCTGCCTTCCTTCTGCTACCTGCTACACAGTCCAGTCCTGCAAACACAACAAAAAATTGCCCAAAACCTGATGTCCACCCTGCCAACTAGGAAAACAACCTAGCTCCAGGATATCTACGGATATCCTGGCCCTCCGAGCCCAAAACCTCTAGCAACCCCGGTCCAATGTGTAAATCCCAAGCACAAATATCTCCCTGGTCCAAGACTCAGAGTTCTCCCCCAAAATCCTTCTCCCTTTCTCGAATGAATGCCTCCAACAATCAATAATCCCTCTCCCCCCATCCTTCTCCTTCCCTTATGCCTCCTTCACCTTCCCCAACCTTCACTCCTCACCCCCTTATCCATACATTTATGTCTCTTTAATCGTCTTATCCCTTAATTAATGTTCATTTTACGTATGGGTTATGTTATCCCTTATGGGATACGTAACCCATTTAAACTTATATTTTATTTTCCCCTTTTTTAATACATTAATCAATTATTTTAATTAATAATCAATTAATCACTAACCACTAATTTAATAATTAATCATTTTAATGTCTTATTTAATAATTACTCATTCCTTAACCCCTAATCAAGGAGTTAATCATACTTCAGCTAAGTATAATCAAAACAATTAATTAATAACTTGTAATCAATTAAAGTTATATAATAATTAATTATAATTTAGCCCATGTTTAGGCTTATTTATGAAATTATTCATAGTAATAAGAAAAGGGTCATTACAGGAAGGGATAAAGGGAGTGAGCCTCATCGCACGGCTAGGAGGAGAACAGATGGCAAGGGAGAAGATGGTACGAAAGATGACATAGCAAGAAAAGGAGGCCCACGTTGGTTAAACACGGAGCAGCTGAGAAGGATGGGACTGTTCGAGCACCGTTGATCCAGGAGCACTGATCTCGACCGTTGGGGAGATGTGCGCCTGATTCTGGACCCCCCCCTCTGCTTAAAGGTAGAAAGGCGGGGGGGTCCGGAATTTCCTTGTGCACCGTTGATCCGGGCACGCTGATCGAATCGTTGAAGAGGTGTGCCCTCGATTCCGGATCCCCTCCCCCCTCGCTTAAAGGTAGAAAGGCAGGGGGGCTCTGGAATCCAATGTGCGCCGTTGATCTGGGCGCTCTACTTCCTCTCATCCAGATTTGACTGTCTTTTAGCACAGGCACATTTTGCACCCCGGACTTAGGGCAAGTGGGTTTTTAACCCAATCCCTCGCGCTTTACCCCCCCCTACAAGAAATGTCACTAACATTAGGCTCCATGGGGGATAGAGTCATCCCTATGATGCTCTAAGGACTCTTTTGCAGATTAAGTGCATTGCTGTTGGGCTATGGAGTCTTTTATTATGCTGAAAAATAAAAAAAATATTTACAAAAACAAAAGAGCCGACTGCGGCTCAAAAAAAACATTTTTTCAAGAAATGCCCATTCACTGGGCCGCTAAAAACTTCTTTTCCTTCCAGATCCTGCAACCTGTAAGTGTTGTTTGAAAATACTTCAATGATCCTGAAAGGCCCAAAACAGAGGGCATCAAACTTACTGTGCTTTCCCTTTTCTTGCCTTGGTGCATCCCATTTGAGCACCAAATCACCCTACTCGAAATATTTCTTTCTTCTCTTCCTGTCAAAGGTTTGCTTGATCTTCTGCTGATGATTGTGGGCCCTGTTCATGATATGTTCCTTGATCTACTGTACTTCTACCATCTGATGAATCCTTCTGACCATATGGTCAGGCTCTCCTTCAAGGTCCTGGAGGAATTTCTCCACAGATAAGGCGAGTTGAGTAGGGAAAACAACCTCTGTTCCATAAACAAGTTGAAAGGGTGAGATGCCCAGGGACTTGTTTGTTGTCACTCGATCAGCCCATAGCGCAAATTT
This sequence comes from Picea mariana, assembly GCA_032191745.1. NCBI lineage: Eukaryota > Viridiplantae > Streptophyta > Pinopsida > Pinales > Pinaceae > Picea > Picea mariana. The sequence goes on along the minus strand of JASDQU010218654.1, from coordinate 12,726 downwards.
GAGCTTTGAATCCCATGCCCTTTTATTGTCTTCCAATAATTTCTTAATGATCTTGATCAGACTTTCATTGGAAGATTCTGCCAGTCCATTTCCTTGAGGATAATAGGGAGTAGAGTGAATCAGTGAAATCTCAACTTTTCACAGAACTTGACCAGAGGCTCCAACCTGAATGAGGCGGCATTGTCAGTGATAATTCTGCTAGGGTAGCCAAATCTGGATAAGATGTCCTCCAGGAAGTTGATAATTACTTTGTGAGATGTGCTTCTAGTGGGGACAGCTTCTATCCATTTGGTAAAATAGTCTGTTGCAGTCAAGATCCATCTATGCTGGCCACTTGAGGGAGGATGAATTTATCCAATGAAGTCCAATCCCCACTACTGAAAGGGTGCTAAAACCATTATAGGCTTTAATGGAAGAGATCTGAGCTGCTTCTTTCCTGAGAACTTTTGTCATTTGATGCAAGCTCTGATTTCTCTACAGACATCAGGGAATAAAGTGGGCCAGTAATACCCAGCCCGAAGGATCTTATGGGCTGTGGTCTTCCAGAAATGATGACCTCCACAAAGGCCACTATGGAAATTGATCATAACCTGCTGGGCTTCTTGGGGGTCCAGGCACCTTAAAAATACCCCTAGAGGGTCTTTCCAGTACAAGGCTTGGTCAATGAGGTAATATGTGATCGCCTTGAGTTTTAAATCTCTTGCCTTGCTTTTTTCCATTCCATCAGGAGGCCTCAATTCTTGCAGAAAGTACAAGATATCCTTGTACCAGGGGCATGCTGTTAGTGATAGGGCACCTTGAGAGTTCTTGTTGGATGACTCAGCCTGCTCATTGATTAAGTTAATCTCCAAGGCTTTGCAATTGGATTCAGCCAACAACTTGGCCAAACCCTGCCCTTTTATCAACTTGGTGGGCTTGATCACTAGATCAAATTCTAGGATCTTGGTGATCCATTTACCTCTCCTCCCGTCTATGTCTGGCTATATAAGAATGTCCTTCACAGAGGCTGAAGGAACGTATGCAGTGATCCTCAAGTGCAATTCATACACTCTGAAATCTTTAAGGGCTTTCACCAAGGCATAGGCCTACTTCTCCATGATATCGTACTGGATTTCTACATCTCTCAATGCCTTGCTGAAGAATGAAATGGGCTGCTCTTGCCTTTCCTCATTTCTCTGCAGCAAGACCGCTGCTATTGTATCATAAGAAGCAAAAGAAAAAATCAGGAAATCTCTGGAATAATCAGGACTGATTAGCACAGGTGCTTTAGTCAATGCTTTCTTTATCAGGATGAAAGATTCCCATGATTCAACAGTCCATCTAACTTCATTTTTCTTCCTGAGCATGGCTGTGATGGGTTTCACTAGTTCAGCGAAACTTGAGACAAATCTCCTCAGAAAATTAATCTTCCCCAAAAAGGCCTGAACTTCCTTCTTAGATCTGGGAAGTGATAGGGTCTGAATTGCTTCTACCCTACTAGGATCAATTCTTACTCCCTCTGCTGATACTATATGGACTAATAGCTTCCCCTCCTTCATAGCAAACAAAGATTTCTTTGGGTTCAAAGATAGGCCAAACCTTCGACACTTCATGAAAACTTTCTTCAAGTGGCAGCAGTGCTCCTTATCTTTCCTGGAGAAAACCGTGATGTCATCTAGATATATTACCACAAACTGGTCCTTCTCCTCGATGAAGGATATGTCCATGGCCCACTGAAATGTTGCTCCTGCATTCATCAATCCGAAAGGCATTTTGGCATACATGAATGTCCCCCAAGGAATGGTGAAGGCCGTTTTCTCCCTGTCCTTAGGCATGACTGATATCTGATTGTAACCAGAAAATCCATCAATCATGGATATTCTAGATGTGCCAGTGACCTTCTGTAATATGTGTTCCATGTTGGGCAAGGGATAATTGTCTTTCCTTGAGCTCCTATTCAGGTTCTTGAAATCAACACAGAGTTTGATTTCCCCACTTTTCTTTCTTACCAGGACCAAATTGGCCACCCAATCGGAATATCTCAAGGGGAAAATGATTTGGGCATCTAGCAGTTTCTTCACTTCTTTCTCCATGACAGGCAGCAACATGGGATTTATCTGTCTTAGCTTCTACCTAAATGGCTTTGCCTCTTCCTTCAGTGGGATCTTGTGTTCAATGATGGATGTGTCATATGTCTTGAGGTCTTCATAGGTCCATGCAAACACATCAGCAAACTCTCTCAGCAACTCAGTATATTCAACCCTCTGCTCTCTGGTCAAACCCCTTGACAACTTGACAAACTTAGGCTCCTCTGGTGTGCCAATGTTGCATTCGGCTACGTCAGCATATTCACTTGAGACACCACTCTTTATCAACACATCATTTTTGTCAAACATTATTTATAAAGGGACCAGTCCCCTCGGAATATGATTGCTAGGCAGTTGAATAATCTGGTGATTAACAATTTTATTCAAGAATACCTCAAAGGGGGGGTCATCTTCGGGATCCGGGTCCTGATCGATGTGCAATGCAAAAAAGTCATCGACGGACTGAAGAAATTTTTTTATTTCAAGATTGTCCTCGAATACCTTCCAATACTTTATGTTGTCCAGGATGGATGGCCTGTATCTTACCTCGAGCTCACCATTAATCTTTGGTGGCAGGGGGATCCTGAACAAACTGGCTAAGACTGCTAGGGAGTTGGCTGCAGTATTCTCTTCCCTTGGGACAAAAACAATGTTGAAAGCATAGAAGAAATTATCAATCAAGTCCCATACCTCATTTTTGTATCTTCTAAGCTGAGGGTGCTTGGCCCGATAAATATTTTTTACCTATTGGATGATCAATTCTGCATCTCCAAACACAGCCATCTCCTTTATTCCCATTTCTTTTGTATCCCTCATACCCAAAACAAGAGCTTCATATTCTGCCACATTGTTGGTGATTTTGAATTCCATCTTGTATGACAAAGATATCGTCTCTTGACAGGGCGATATGAAAACCACTCTGGCACCTGCACCTATACTGGAGGAAGCTCCATCAAAGAACATCTTCCAAACAGAGGTGGTTGGAGGAGGTATCTCCTGATTAAGAATGGGTTGCTTTCTGAGTTTGAGAGGAGGCTCAGGGGCATGAGTGAGCTGTAGTAAACTGGAACCTAAATCAATGTCTAAGGAAAAAATGGGATGGTTGGTAGGGTTGGCCTCATCATTGATTATATAGGCCAGTTGGGCTTCCCTGTATAGTATTCTATGTTCTCCTCCAAACACTGGGATAGTAGCATATGTTAGGTCCATCTACAAAGTTCCCCCCAGTCTCTTTATCCAATATCTTTATAACAACATACCGAACTTGGGGGGAACATTGGCCACTACAATATCCATGACCACACTTTTCATGGGTAGTTGAAACAAGGTCACAACTAGGTCCTTAATAACCCCAAGACACTAAACTCTCCTGGAGTCAAAGGAATAGAAGTCATGATAGGCTCAGGTGACTTCTAGCCCCAATTCTTCCATGATATTCTTGGGCATGAGGTTGTGAGAAGCCCATGAATCCATGAGGAAATTATGCAGCACTTTATCATGTATGTTCAGGGAGGTGTAGAAGGGAGGGGATGAATCATCTCTGTCTTCTACCATGGGACCTAGGATGACGACTGGCTTCTCATCTTGCAAATTGACGGAGTCTGTGGGAAGGCTTGAGACCTCAGACTGTAACAGCTCAGAGAAGCGCTTCTTGAATTCTTTATGTTTGATTAGCTCGGTGAGGGGCACAGGGATTCTGATCTTTTGAATCTCATGCTCGAAATTAAAAGAAGATGTAAGATTTGGGATTTCTCTTATTTCAGGAACATGATTGTGGACAATGGGAGAGAGGGGTTGAGCCTTCTTACCTCTGTGACTGTCTGCTACTTCATTAGCAGGTTTCTTTGTTCTAGTGGACTGCTCAGGAATATCAGGTGCTGTCGTCTTTTGTCGGACCTCAAGTTATACCTGCCTCGACCGCCTCTAGCCTTGTCTCCCTTGCTCAATTCATTTAGTTGACTGTTCATGAGAGACTCCTCATATGCTAATTGAGTCATATGAGGAAAAGGGGGAGTCTCTCTGAAGAAATGGATCTTAGTCTCAAGCTCGTCTGTTTCCCCTTCTTCATCTTCGGCCACAAAATTGCTCTGTAAAGGGGCCTGAATTCTCTGGTCTTCTCTGTCTCTTCCCCTCTCTGTGTGCATAGTCGGGGGAGCAATATTATTTGTCTTTTTGAAACCCACTTTGATTTCAGTGCTCTGAGGGCCCTTGTTCATTTTCTTCCTTTCCACCTTCGGTCTCTCCATCTCTTCAGACAAAAACTTTATCATCTAGGTCAGTTCATCCACTTGAGTGTGGGGCAACAATGGGCCAGAAGTTGAGGCTTCATACTTTCCCTTTCTTCTGTCTACGTCGACCTTGTTCCTCAGTCTGTCAGCTGCTAATATGTTGGATTCCACTTCTATGGCCGCATCTTGCATTTGAGCTAAGGAGGTGGCTCTTCCTTCTCTCAATAAAAGGCAGAAATCAGGGTCAAATGCACCAGCATAGGAAATTTGGGCAGAGGCTTCTGAGGGATTTATCTTTGTAGGAATATTATTATACATCTTATTGAATATTTTGGAGAATTTAGAGACTCTCCTTCCATTTTGTTTAGATACCCAAACTCTGTCATGTAATACATGAAATCCTTCCTATCTCCCCACTGCCTCAGGAAAACACTATCCAGGGCTTCGATCCCAACAATAGATCCAGGGGCCAATCCTCTAAACTATTTCCCCACCTCGCCATCCAGGCTCTAGATGAAGACTCTCATCCAGACATCTTCATTTTCAATGTTTAGGTTGTCTACATAACCGTAGAAAGCATCCAAGTGCTCTTCTGCAGTTACGTCCCCTTCCCCGGTGAACTTGGGCATGTATTTCAAGTAATCTCTAGCAGCGAGAGGATTCATAGGATGGGGTAGGATTAAGGGAGCATATCTGGCAGCGACTATGGCATCCATTCTATTCGAAGGGGGATTAGCACCAGCCAAAGGAATATTAGGTGGAGGAGAACTTGGAGGAGAAGGAGTTCGCGAAGGGGCTACTGGGAATGAGTCTTGAAGTGGAGTGGGAAACAAGAGAGGATTCAAGGAGAAGGCTAACGAATTCAAGTCAGCAGGTGCTCCTCTTTGTGCAGGAGTGGGGAAATCTCCTGTAGTCCCGGGTCTATGCCAAGGAACAGCTTCAGAGGAGAGGGGAGTGACAAGAATTTCTCCCTCCAATCCCAGACTAGGAGGGGAAAACTCAGCAGAAACACTCCCAAAATTCAAGAAACGGGAAACCTCTGAAGGAGGTCTATTAAGAAACTGAGGAGGAGAAAAAAGAGTTCTCGCAGAAGGAGATGGCGGATTACTTGTTTTGGTGATGGAAACTTCTTCTGCAGAGCTCTTTCCTCTTCTGAGAACCACCTCTGGGTCAACTTTAGGTGTAGCTAGAGGCAGCTGTGGATGAGATCGCGTGTGTCTGCCTCTAAAAGCCACAATTAATAGAGAAGGTTCTCCCCAGCGGAGTTGTCACAATGGAGTCACCAAGTGCACAGTAGAAATCTTGATAATTCTGATATCTGATGCATCTTCAGAATCAGTTGATCATTGTCGTTCAATCCCGGGGAAAATATTCAACTTCGTCCCCAGTAACAACACCATAAATGTTAGCGTCGGAAGTCACTCTTGGATTGTAGCAGGAGAAAAGCTCGACACCCATCAGTTTAATGTCACGTTTTGTTTATAAAAGAGATGATCAAATGGAAGTAAAACTCAGAACAATATCGTTTCAACTCTGAAACTAGGCCAGGCGTGCATGGGCAAGTGAGGTCTTAGATAAACTTCAAACAGTGAGTTGTAATAAGGGTGAGTAGGGGGAAGAATTATATGAGAAGAGTGCAGGGGTCTGTTATAAACATCAGGTTTCTAATAGACTATGAGAGAAAGCATCCAAAGGCAAGATCCTCTTACATCCAAATGCAGAAAACCAGAGAATACAATAATGCAATGATAAATCCTTTAGCAGAACATAACTGCAACAATTCATGCGAATCAGTAGATCATGAACTCTCCGGTATGAGATGAAACATAGTCGGATTAGGAAAACTGTTTGTCATAAAACAAGAAATCTCAAATACAGATGCACAACCAGGAACTTAGAATGGTTGTTAAAACTTTACAGTCTGGAGCTTCGCTCTACCATCGATAGATACAAAAATGGCGAAAACGCCTACATATACTAGAAACAACCACAACAACAAAAACAAGACGCTGCATTAAACACATTGCGTCTGCATGGCTTCTGACAATCTTCGCCTGCAGTCTCTAAATGATCATGCACCTATGGCAGACGCAACTGGACTTCTGACAGTTCCGTAGGCGAATCAACGTGCTCTTAATTCATCGTCGGACTTTCCCATTATGGCGGAGATGATGTGTAACCATCACCAACTACCTTAATAACTTCTTCATTGGGATTTGAGAATGGCCCAGCCAACTCGGCACCTTTGGGACATGGAAGACCCCTCGCGTTGCCACCTGGATTAGTTGAACGGCCTGATGAATATGCATGGAGGCCAGCGCGAAGGATGGGGCACCTAATAGGAGTGGTGGTGCCAAAACCATGAGAGAGATAAGAGGTGATGGGGTGTGGGAAACGTGATAGGGGAAGACATGCGGCGGAAGGCAATAANACATTAAGGTTGTCGTGGAAGTGAGTGGGTCACATGGAGGGTGGTGAGTGGATGATAAGATGGGGGGGGGACCATAGGGACCATAAAAATGGGAGGTAGACATATGTCGGAGGATGAGGAAGGGCTAAAGGGAGCGATCCTCATCGCACGTCTAGGAGGAGAACAGATGGCAAGGGAGAAGATGGTACGAAATATGACATAGAAAGAAAAGGGGGCCCACGTTGGTTAAACGTGGAGCAGCTGAGAAGGATGGGACTTTCCGAGCATCGTTGATCTGAGCATGCTGATCTCGGTCGCTGGGGAGATGTGCGCCTGATTCCATACCCCCCCCTCGAATTAAAGGTAGAAAGGCGGGGGGGTCCAGAATTGCCTTGTGCACCGTTGATCCGGGCATACTGATCGTGATCATTGAAGAGGTGCACCCTCAATTCTAGACCCCCTCCCTTCACTTAAAGGTAGAAAGGGAGGGGGGCTCCAAAATCCGACGTGCGTCGTTGATCCGGGTGCTCTACTTCCTGCCATCCAGATTTGACTGTCTTTTAGCACAGGCGCATTTTGCACCCCAGACTTAGGGCAAGTGGGTTTTTAACCCAATCCCTCATGCTTTACCCCCCTCTACAAGAAATGTCGCTAACAAAGAGGTAATATCTGCAAGGTCGGTGCTCTGAGAAAGGTAAGAATATTGAGAAGTTTTAGATCTGAAAGATTTGTGCTCTACAAAAGTAAGATAAGTGGAAATTTTTATTTCTAGAGTATGGATCTAGGTATGCTTAATAGAGTCTATCCTAGCTTGAAAACTAGGTCACTGCATACCTCCCAAAGGGGATACACGTAGTTTGCATAGATCAAGAAAATATTGCAGCATTGAAGTTTAATGACTTCAACCTTGGTGACAGGAAGGTCTACAACATGCTCGCCCCACATAAATACCTGACCAGAAAAAAGGGAAAGAATTCAAAGATAGTTCCCCAGTCATGGACTATGAACCCCACACAGTCCACACTGCTCAATGTCATGAAGATTCCTCACTTTGAAAGGCACCAAGAAGTGAATGCATGAATCAAGTTGTTGTTGTCCTGTTACCATGGAGGATACTTGTGGTTAAACCTCTGTATCACAGTGGATCCGACATTGATCAATCGGATCATAGGGCTGAGCATGCAAGGACCTAACCCACATGATTTTTATCCCAGAAAAATAATAAATCGTGCTCTTGAACAAAGGATAAAGGACACCTATGACGATGTTGAGAAGGGCACACAAGGCTGCAAGGTAGTCTCTATCCAGAGCGGCGTAGTGCACCTAGCCTGTCAATTGATCACAGGAAAGTTAGTCTGCAAGAGCCAACCCACCCAAGTGACTAGCTTTGTATTCGACCTTGTAGGGAAGTGCGTGGAGCACCTACAAATGAATTGGGTGAAGTACCTTGTGAACCAGTTGGAACTAGACTACAGGGAAGCGGAAGATCAAGGATATGAGTTCCACTTTAGCTAGCTTCTAAACCCGATTTCTTTCATTGCATGGGAGATGCCGGAAGGTGCGACCTTCCGAAACATCGATCCCTTTGAACCTCTGGCTGCTAAGTTTAGTACACTATGGTATTCCAGTGACATGAACAAGCAATGGCAGTCAAATGTTGTATTCCACACATATTACAACCAGCTGAAGACAACCATCTAGTCTGAGCCTCGCATCACACCAAATACTCTCCACAGGTTTCGACCTTTAATGAAATTCAATGCGGATTGCCATTTCATTTATATTACAGCACACGTTGATGATCACAAGCAACAAATTCAGTCTTACTACAAGCTGATAGAGAAGGACTTAGAATAAATCACCAAGGACTGGTCGGTGGACCTCCTCATTCCAGCTGACCCTGCGGATATGTCTGACATAGATAGTTTGAAAGAAACGCATGATACACCTAGACCCAGCAAGACAAAGAAGAATGAAGAAGCCCAAGATGTAAGCAATACCTCAGGAAAGACTTCTTTCATCT
>JASDQU010218652.1:0-11534 GCA_032191745.1 Picea mariana | reverse complement strand
TTCTTCATCTGTCAATTGGATCTCATCATCGATTATTTTGAAGTAATTCTAAATCTTTCCAACTTCATCAATGAATTCATCCCAAATAATGTGTCTATCTCCTATCAAATAAGGTTTTCCAAACAACTTACTTTTCATTTTCTCCACATCAGTTAGCATCTTGGCTTTCATTTTTTTGTGTTCTTCAATAACTTTATCCTTATCCTTGATCTCTTCATTTTGTGTTGGAGTTTTCTTCTTCAAAATTTTAATCTCAGTTCCCTTCAGATTCAAATATGTTAATGCTTTAGATAACCCTTCTGTTGGATCTGCATATTCTGTTACCTATGGTGAAGAATATTCCCATTTCAATATTTAAATTTGCTTCTGATACAAATCAACATGTTCTTCCATCTACACCATTTTCTTTAGTAGCTAATCCTTTTCTGGTTAGATTACCTACAACTCTAGAGTCTGGACATGTTCACTTCCAGGGATATTAATCCTTTTCTTAAGATATTGGATCTCTGTATCCTTTGTTTTCATCAACGCTTGTATAGATGCTGCATCCTGTGGATTATCTCCTAGATCCATTACCCAAGTTCTAATTCTTCCAGTCTGATCTATCTGGTTCTATTAACTAATTTATCATTTTTGAGCTTTTCATTTATAACTTGTAATTTTTTTATTCCAAGTTTATCTATCATCACATCTTTGTTCATCATTTCTGTAGTTTGTCTATGCATATCATATTTGTCCAGGGGGTGAACTGCATTAATATCTATAGGTATGTGTTATCACCAGAATTTCATCCGCAAATGATTATAGGAATCCAACATCTTCAAAACACTCATTAGTTCACTCATGGACCAAAATGCATCTCCAAAAGGTCCAAAATTATACAACCAACAATAAAATCAACATGTGCTAAAAATACACAAGGCGCGCACGCACGTGTGATAGTTAGATAACGTTGGAAAAGCGCAAATGCGCGACTGTGGATGCAAAAAGCCGTGCACACCTCAAAAAGACACATTTATGATATTGGTCGGCCTTCCACCCACTTCTTGTTCAGCTTCCAAGTCGATTTGACATCCAAATCTCGACTGAATCTGATTGGGGGTTGGTCAAAGACCTAAAGGTGCCCTAAAGGGCCCCTTATTCACACTAAGAACTGATTGCATAATACCTCAAAACTATGCTATAAAAGGAAGCCATGGGTGCACTATATTTTGAAGGAATTCATTTGTATTGTTATGCTACTGATATTCTCTTGGAGGATCCTCTGTCCTCATCAAGAGCATGCTGACACCATTTCACTTAGCCATTCATATCACCTCTAGATTGAATGTGCTTTGGATTCTCTTCACCATTTCATTTTAGTTTCTTACTTGTAAGAATAGCTCAATATTTGGGGGTCCAAGAGCCCTCCCTTGGAGGAAGTGGGGACCCAAAGTCTCCCTTTCTCTTTGGTGTTTTTTTTCCACTAATATAATCCTTTCCATTGGTGGCATGAGTCTTGTTTATTTCTTGTTCTAATGTCCTTATGCACTTTAGTTTAATTTYTTTTTATTGTTCTTAGTTTAATTMTTTKCTTATCCTTTATGCTTTATACTTCTAACTCTTTCCTCTACTGTTGTCTTTCCTAGCTAACCCAACTGGGCTTGTAAGCACCCTTATTTTGCTCATTTAGGTGACAAAAGAGGTGCAATAGTTTGGCGACTCCACTGGGGAAATGTATCAATTTCCTACCCAATTTGGGTTATTTTAGCTCTTCTTTTTGTTTTTTTAACTTGCAGGGACCGTAACTGGCCCAAGCCGACATGCAAAAAGCCAAGTTCAAAGCTGACCTGAGGGAATTTCATCTGGAATTTTCTTCACGGTCGTGTAACAGACATGCGAGGTTTTTTTGACCCACAGGCGCGTCTTCAACGCACGTGTGCCCAAACCACTATATTTCTCAATGCCTTCTGCACACATGTGCCCATAAGTCACTTTCAGTTCATGCATTAGTGCTCACAACACCTCTGTCTATTCTGAGACCTGCGCACCTGTGCAGAAAAACACACATTGTAAGCTTTTTGTGATTTGTGGAGGGTCCATAGCCTTCTTAAAATTGATTCCATGCTCATTGTAATTTTCACCACACTTACATTCCCTCTCCATATAAAGGGATTAGTCAAAACATAGGCACTTAGGGGGTTAAAATCATTATTTTTCCTCTTTTTCTTTCATGTTGCAACATGGATGGCTTGCTTTGATTAAATTTTTAGTTGGAATCATTCTACATCACATATAAAACTTGCATTGGGACTAGAAATTGGATATCAATCGTTGAGTATGCTCTTCTCTCGCACCCCAAAGTGATCTTGAGAATCAGAAAGAGATTGAGGGAAAATTTCATCTCCCTTAAAAAGACAAAATCTTTAGGAGAGGACAACAACCCCCTCGAGACTCCTCTTAGTTTATTTTTTCAAACACATGTTAAGATTGTAATGGGCCCATACATGCCCACATGCTACAAATATAGGATAGTGATTGAAGTTTACTTTCTTAGATTAAATCACTAGGGAAGTTTAAAGGTTTTGTAATAGGCCCATACATGCCCACATATGCACAATCTAGGATAGTTCAAAGCTTTCTTAGATTAAATCACATTAGGTAGTTAAAGGAATAGTAAGGACCCACATGTCCACATGCTTTTTTCCTAGGGACTTTAAAATTCTGCAAGGTTGTACCAATGACATTTAGTTAATTAGGTAATCAAGACTTGTAAGGACCAAGCGAAGTCCACATGCAACAAAGTGACACCTAATTTATTAAAATTTTTTAGCACACTTTCACTTGTTCACACACAAAGTCACTACTCACTCACATAGTTTTCATCTCAAAAGATGGAGGTTGAAGTAAGTTTCCTTCAAAGGGATTCCGAAACACCCCACCCTTTTCTTGACGAAACTATCCACTCCCACTTAATTTCAACGAGATTGTCTCACACCCCTAATCTCTCAAACAACCACATCTAAATTTTTTTCTAAAAAATCACTAAGTTTTCCTCCACAAGAGGTGCCAAAAGAAATTTTTTAGTCTAGGTAGGATTTCGGGGATAGGCATCCAAATAACTCCCCGTTATCTAGTTCTTACATCTTCAAACAATAGAAGTTGTCAAATAGGGAACTTTAAATCCTCCAAGTCAAGTGTTCCTACACCATAAGGCAAGGAGATACCCATGAAGGGTTGAAGGCTGAGGTCCAGTTGTTCTGTGTGTCCCCCCTTGAGGCACCCACCTCTTGGATGGGATCCAGCCCGTGACCCATTTCTTAGGCCGAAAATCTAAATGCCGCACTTTGACCTAGGTACTTAGTGACCAAATTTTAGGACATCTACCCAGGTGGCAATTGTGGGCTCCAATTGCACCTTGATTGGATTTTGTGTGGATATTGGGAAATATCGCCAGCTCTTTTGGGATATGCACCCTCTACCCCTCATTATAACTAATTACTTCATCCTTCACTAGTTCCTCTTTTGGTGGCTTCAAACCCCACTGTTGAGTGCTATTGGAAGGTCCAATGTTGTTTGAGAGGAAGGACGCTACATATTTTAGGACACTCACATTTGTTTTCTTTGTTCTCCCATGGACAAAATCCACCTACCCACATGTATGCTTCTTTATCAATTGATTTATGTATGTTGTTCTTGTGATTACATTTGATTGTGAGATATATTGTGAAGGTCAAAGTTATACAAAGTCTCTTGTTCATTAATTTATCTCATCACCATTTGCACACATCCACTTTGCTAGTCGGACATCATAGGGGACCCACAAAATCACCGTCGTTCTAGACGCTTGCTAAATCTCCCTCCCATTCTAGGGGGAGTTCCTAGTCTTGCCAACTCATCGGCCATACTTTCCCACAACCCTATGAGTGTTATTGTCTTGGGATCAAATTTGCTTGGTTCCACTTTGCTTGGGTCCACTTCCCAAGGTCAAACATCCCCACACTCTCCTTTACTTGAAAGAGGGGGGCAAACTTCTTCTCAAGGGGGAATTACAAACCCACCTAGTCCTCCTTAAGGGTCAGGTACACAAAAAAATCACACCATGGCCAGAACTAATCCTTCGACACCACCTTAGATTCCATACTTGGCTTCCCTCAACATACCAGATCTGACTAAACTCACCAACAATCCTATATTGCATGACTCCACATGGCCTGTAATGCCTACCAAACTGCCTTCAGACATCCCCAAGTTTGAAGGAAAAGCGGGAGATGATCCCGCCAACCATATCATGACCTTTCACTTATGGTGCTCTTCAAACGACATCACAGACGATTCCGTCCGATTAAGGTTATTTCAACGTACACTCACTGGCCCATCAGCTAAGTGGTATGTAGAATAAAAATACGGGTCCCATGTGACCTTTGAATCCTTGGCCAAAGCATTCTTGACCTTCTTTCAACTACCAATTCATCATGACAATGGCCTCGAACTACTCTCGTAATTTAAACAAACCTCCTCCATGCACATCGCTGACCACATTCACGAATGGCGTCTGCGACGTAGTCTCTGCAAAGCTGAAGCTACTCCACAACAATGTCTCAATTGGTTCCTCAAAACACTTGTTTCCCTCCTTGCCAAAGATGTGGCCACCACCTTCCCCCAGTCTAAAGAAGAATCCATTAGCAAGGCCCAACAATTTGAACTCATTTACTCACAGTCAGGTTACTTGTATACAGTACTACCTGACGCCCCAAGACTCGTGCCATTCGTCCAGGACAAACCTGGGATGTGTCACTCAACGGATGGATTGATTGGTACCACTACACACACCAATTCACATCCCCAAAAACCACCGATGTATGGAACACCTCAATATACACCAACATATGGATGACCCCCTTATTATAATCCTCCCCCTTATCCACAACCATACCCCTTGACCTTTCCTCCACCCACCATCGGACCACCGCCAACACCCACAATACACCCCGAGGCCCAACCTAGTTCTGGTACCCGCTCTCCCTCTGCTTACACCCTAAGCACTAGTGAAAGCGCCACACCTTCCTATGCATCCTATGGATCATTACCACAGAATAATCCGTACTTTCCATTCCCTGGTCCCCCCCGGCCCATTCCTTCACCACAAGGACAACCAAATGTTGGGGTTAATTTTGTTCAACCCTCTCCTGTTCAGCAAAATCAAAATTTTGAACAACTAAATATAGATAATCCATCCCATCAGTTGAACAATGCCAGAAAGAAAGGAAAAAATTGAAACAATAATAATCTCAGACCAGGAGGAAACCAAAACCAACCCTAGCAGAACCAACCTACCGGGGGCAACCAAAACCAGGGGAACTAGAACCCCCAAGGGGACAATAACAACAAACACCAAGGGAAGAACAACACCAATATTCAGAAAAACTTCCCTTGTTCCCTTTGCGGTGAGTATGGCCATTATACTCACCATTTCCCGCAAATTGCAGACTTCAAATAGATGAAAGAATCTGGTAACAGACCATGTCCACCAACCCCGCCTGCCCCCCAATAGGCCCCACAACAATATGTGCAGAACCCACCTCTGGCTGTGTTGCAAAACCCCATACCACATTAAGGGGTGATGAACACCCAACAAGAGATGCAACCTGCCCCACCAAAGGCAGGAGCATATCACAACCCAGGCACTTCTGCAGATCGAACTATCCTCCTCACTAGTGAGGAAGAAGTCCTTCTACAAGAGCAAAGTCATCAATACAGGGCACCCTATGACCCTACTCCCACTACCTCAGAGGACACTCCAGTCATGGCTGTCCCACCTTTGATGATTTCGTGTCCTAATATTGAAACACCTCTTCGCATCCATCGCATCCCATTGCGTCAGAATGTCCAAAACCCTCAAGCTAGGGCAACCCACAATTATAGCCTGGTTGATGACTTGGCACAATCCCCCGCTGCCATGTCAGTCTTAGAAGTTATTCAAACCTTTCCTACTTAACAAAATTCATTACTTTCCACTCTAGGGGCCATCGACCCTGCCGATACTCGACTCATCACATTTGATCTCGACATTGGAGAACCCCGTCTCCCCAGTCTTGTCACTTTTCAAATACCGGTTAAAATCCAGAATATCACAGTCCACCGTTGCATTATTGACGAAGGTGCATCCACCTACATCATGTCCAAAACCGTCTAGAAGAAACTTGGCTCTCCAGAGATAATACCCTCCACCATTATTCTGAGGGCTTATGATGGATGACCCTCTTCTCCCTAGGGGCTCTTTCAAAATTTCCCCGAACTCGGGGGAAAAACCATTCTTATTGACATTGAAGTTATCGATGCCCCACTCGACTACAATATTTTGTTTGGTCGTAGCTACATGTATGCTATGAAGGAAGTCACCTCTTCTGTGTTCTGAACCATGATGTTTCCCCATAATGGAAAGATCATTACCATTGATCAGGTATCACATTATGAGCCTAACCCTTTATCCAACATCGACAACATCCTCCCTTTTGTCCACACTAATCTAGATGCCTATCCACTCATCGAGATGGGCCCCAGAATTTTTAAAGACCCATCCTTGCTAGGGACATACCACGTAGCACCACTGCTCATCCATCCCTCAACACAAGTATGTGTCGTCTCCACCAACATAATGACAATTGAAGATTCTCTCCCTCCAACCGAGGCCTCTTTCATTCCTGACGTCCCACTAGTCGCAAAAATCCTCCCTCAGGAATCTCCTGGAACTTGTTCAGCTCTACCCGTTCCTGATATCCCCCTCCCCTAGGGCCATATCCCAGTTTGGGAGACAGTCCCCCAAGCCATTACCCAAATCCCCTTCTTCTACCCTCCACCAGGCGTACAAGCATTCCAAGTATCCGCAATGCTTAACCTCCAAAATATGGTGTTGGCAATTCTAGTATGGTATCTACATCCACCAGAAATGGTCCCTTAACTATCCCTCCCTCCCCAAACATAAGGAGTACCCATGCAGATTCCCATACTTACTCCTACCACACCCCCCACACCCCTAGTCCCTAACACCACTGTTACAGTTGGAGGCAGACGAAATAAGAAAAAGCCCACAGCTCCACTTCCCCCACGTGTCCAACCTACCTACGCGCTATGCGAGAAAGACATACACCCCGCCAACAAGTGCCCATATCTCCCCGAGCTATGAAATCTAATTCAACACCCTCGAGCACCACCACTGCTCGTCGCTTCATCTAGTATTGTCGCTATCTCCCCAAACACAAGTATAAAAGGATTGCAAACCAAATTCGCATGCACCATCTATTCAGAATATGGCCATTACACACACCAATGTCCATCGTTACCTCAATTCTGACAAACGCTAATAATCGTACGCCAGAGCTTTCAACAAGAACCCACCCCAACACATGTCACCGACATCCATTATGTCATGACCTCAGTCAATGAATGTATGAGATGTCCTTTCTCTCTATGCGAATCAGTTGATCATTTCACATATCAATGTCCTATGATAATTGAATACAGGTGTCGCCAACTGACCCTTATCCAAAACCTTACACCCCCCCNTTGGGCGGATTTGGGGGAAAATCCTCATATAAATCATCCAGAACCTAAGGCACTCCCTAGTCCCCCATGGTTCTTGGATGATTTATATGAGGATTTTCCCCCAAATCCGCCCAATTCTCCAATTCATTTCCCCACGGAAATTCTATGCCCAACTACCATTTTCAACCCACAATATCTTGATATTTGGTTTATGTCGAGTGAACCATCGCAACCTCCTTGCGATACCCCCTCTACATCGTCACCACCAAAAAACAACCCCACGGTGACCGTCACCAAAGTTACTCCTCTCGATCCCCTATATTTTCGACAGTTTCACTGTGATGAAGACATCCTTGAGGAGTTAACTACACCTGATTTCCCATGGGACATGCTCCATCACAGAGAATTTTTTCCTTCACAGGAAGCCTTCGTGTGAAGATTTTCTCCCATATACACAGTCAAAACCAAAGATTTTCTCCCATCGGGGCATATAGATTGGTTCAATAACCCTATCCCTGCCCCCGACACTTTTGAAGAAGGCAATATGGCCAATATTCCCCCCACCATCAAAATCAACATTTCCATCAAATCCGAGGTCGTAGAGAAAATCACCATTGGCGCCGCATGCTCTCCTGAAGAAATCACCACCTACAAAGATCTCTTCCAGGAATACTGGGATATTTTTTTTTGGTCATACACATAGATGCCTATCATTGATCCCTCTATTATCGAACATCGTGTAGACACCTGGCCTGATATCACACCTGTCCGTAAAAAATAGCGTCCGCTACACCCATCCAAAGCTGCGACCATCAAAGCTAAAATTGACAAATTACGCGCCACAGGGTTCATATACCCCATCGCATATACATCATGGGTCTCCAACCCTGTCCCTATCAACAAAAAACAAGGCACTATCCGCGTGTATACGAACTTTCGCGATCTCAATCATGCCTGTCCCAAAGAAAACTTTCCAACGCTCTTTATCGACCAAATTATCAATGATTGCATCGGTTACGAGGCTTTGTCCTTCATGGAAATTTTCTCTGGCTATAACCAAATCCAAATTCACCCAGCCGATCAGTACAAAACCGCATTCAATACCCCTTGAGGCACTTTTGCATATCGTGTCATGCCTTTTGGCCTCAAGAATGCTGACACCACTTTCCAATGGGCCATGATATACATCTTTCATGATCTAGCTCATATCATCCTGACATACTTGGATGATCTCACAGCTCGATCCAAGAAACTCACTCAACATCTTGATGATTTATGAATCATCTTCCAAAGGTGTTGTCAGTACAACATCCGCTTGAACCCCCTCAAGTGCGTGTTCTGCGTCACTACTGGGTGCCTCCTTGGGTTCGTCGTTTCCCAATGTGGCATTACCATGGACCCCCTCAAAGTCCAAGCCATCAAAAAAATTCCACCCCCTCCGAATTTACGCCAACTGCAGAGCCTACAAGGAAAAGCTAACTTTTTACAACGCTTTGTCCCAGATTATACTACTCGTGCACATGGCTTCCTTCGCTTACTTCGCTACGACATCCCATTCCACTGGGATGAACATGCCCAAACCACTTTTGATGATCTTAAAGTGGCCCTCTCCAATGCCCTGTTGATTAGTTCACCTGACTATAATCGTGACTATATCCTCTACATATCGGCCTCAGCCATCTCAGTAGCAGGGGATGATGACCATGAGCATGTAATTTACTACATTAGTAAAAACCTTTCAGGGACAACCTTGAAATACAATCACGAAGAGAAAATAGCCTTTGCAGTTGTCCTCGCAACCCAGAAGCCGTGCTATTACATTCTGCTTCGAACTACCAAAGTCATAGAAGATTCCAACCCCATGCAATATTGCTCAGTTGTTGACAAATTAATGGTAAATTTGCCCGATGGATCATCATCCTTCATGAGTACGAACTCGAATTTTCAACACCCAAGAGCAAGAAAGCCCTCATCCTCTCTGAACTCATCATAACTTTTCCCTCCGATACTACCAATACCCCTGTTAATACTGATTTCCTCGACGAATACCTCTTTTACATCCTCTCAGATGACACTTGGTACGGTGATCTTCTCGTCTACCTCTGAACACAAAAATTCAGAAACCACCTCTCCAGAGACAATCGTCGGCATATTCGTCATCAAGCCCCATGCTACTTACTTATTGGTGATGTCTTATATCGGTGAGGGGTCGACATTGTACTCCGTCGATGCTTGACTATTGACGAGGCTGATTGAGTCTTGAACGATTGCCACAACGGTGCTTGCGGGGGCCACCTCTCAGGGATGTCCACTGCTAAGAAAATCATTCATGTCGGTTACTTTTGGCCTACATTGTTTCATGATTGCATCCACGCTGTGAAGCGATGTGACAAATGTCATCTTTACACCAACACAACATGAGCACCACCTTCTCTTCTACACCCAATCATTACTGCCGGCCCCTTTTGCAAATGGGGCATAAACTTCATGACTTGAAACCCTCCATCCAGCAATGGACACAAATACATCGTCGTTGCAGTCGATTAATTCACCAACTAGGATGAAGCCATTCCTACCTTCAACAACACCGCTGAAACTGCAATGCATTTTTTCTTTAACCACGTCATTTCCTGTTTTGGAGTACCACTACAGCTAGTCTCTGATCACGGGAAACATTTCAAGAATGATATTTTCATCGAACTCTCATACAGGTTAGGCTTCTCCCACGAGTTTGCCTCCCCATACTACCCTCAGTCAAATGAATAGGTCGAAGCAGTCAACAAGGTCCTCAAAACCATGTTGCAGCACACGGTTAACAAACATAATACCAATTGGCATCATATGTTATTTTCTGCGCTATGGGCTTATTGCACGATAGTGAAAACTGCCACTGGTTTCACACCATTTCATCTATTCCATAGGGTCAAGGCCACTCTTCCCATCGAGTGAGAAATTCCCACCTTATGCACCGCTATTGAGCTATTACCTGAAACTGCTCCAATGGAGCAGCGTTTGCTAAACTTAGAGTTCCTGGATGAGGATCATTGATCTTCATTACAGAACAATGAGGTAGCCAAAAAATGGTCAAAGTCCACCTTTGATCTCCATGTCAACCTTTGTTCATTCAACAAATGTGACCTCTTCCTTGCTTACGATATCGCTCATGATACCCTCGGCCATGGAAAATTTGAGTCACTTTGGCATGGACCTTACATCATCCAACATTGCCTCACTAAAGGCGCATACATTATGGCCTCTCCCGAAGGCCACCATCTCAAAGAACCGGGTTGTACTTAAGAAATTTTACGGCTAAGCGTAGCCATTCTACACTAGGCTATTTCTTTTTGTACATTTTTGTAGAGTTTTTAATCTTCTTTCTTCCATACCTCACGTCTAATCTATCATTTGTGTTATTGACAGATGCCTCCTCCATCGGCCTACCACATCGATTACGCCGACAGAGCTAGCCATTGGACACAGAATCTCGCTTCAGCCACTTGGGCCCTCTATTCAACCTCACATGAACTGCTCCACTCTAGCGGCATATGTTTGGGTTCAACAACCAATAACCAAGCATAGTACACAATCGTCATTGGCCTCTTCACTGAGGTCAACCATCTCCATATTCGTCACCTTAGCATTCTCCTAGATTCCCAACTGGTTGTCCTCCAGCTCAACAATGTGTACCGTGTCCGCAATCCTTGCCTCTTCCGCAAATACCTGCAAGTTAGACTTTTATCTCGACATTTTGATTCCATCACATTTACACATATTCCAAGACAATTTAATCAAATAGTAGATAATATGGCTAACCAAGTGTTAGATTGGCATTTATCACATCAAAATACCCGTATGCATACATAAATCATCAACAGTCTGTCACAACATATAGATTAGACATCATAAAAAAAAAAAAACAAAAACAAAATGTATATCCATACATACATACATACATACATACATACATACATATATGTGGTAGGGCGTACTTGAAGTACGCCCTACCACAT
>JASDQU010218650.1:0-17916 GCA_032191745.1 Picea mariana | reverse complement strand
CAGTTACAACTAGTACAACTGAGCTTAACTCACTTAACTGAGTTAAACTAATTCACAACTCATATAACTACACATCCAACTCTGTTACAACTTCGAATCACTCAGTTACAACTAATTCGACTTGGATGTCCCACCAGTCAACCTTTGAACTCGAATTTCCTATAGCTAACTGATTTTCCATTTTAGTTAACTATTTTCAAGTAATTATGAGATAATAGATTAATATTTATTGTCCAATTTATTTAAGGGAAAAGTAAATTAGACACACATTTCTTGTTGACTTTTCAACACTCCCTCTCAACAAGAAAGGGATTATCCTTCACCCCAATCCTATCTCTATGGTATTTGAATTTGCTCCTAGTGCTTGCCTTCATCAGAATGTCTGCATCCTAATCTTCCATAGGAATGTACTGAAGCAACATGATCTTCCGTTGCACACAATCTCTGAGATGATGATACCGGATATCTATATGCTTAGATCTATCATGAAACACAGGATTAATAGAGAGTTTAATGAAACTCTGATTATCACAATGAATCACTGTCAGATCTAAATGAGAAACAAAAAAACCAACCAAGATTTTTCTCATCCAGATAGCCTCACATGAAGCTTGAGTCGCTACCATGCATTCCGCTTCCGTTGAACTGAGTGCCATGGATCTTTGTTTCCTCCTGTACCAAGAAACAGTTGTAGATCTGATACTAAAGATCCCCCCTGATGTGCTCTTTTTGTCTATTGAGCTGCCCGCCCAATCTACATCCGTGAAGCCATGCAACTTCACCTCATCCATCTGTATGTACCATAATCCATACTCAGATGTTCCCCTTAGGTATCTCAGGACATGCTTGTCTGCCTTCCAAAAGAGATTGGTAGTCTTAACCATCACTTGAATCAACTGGTTAACTGCATAGAAAATGTTTGGTCTCATGTTCACTAGATACATTAGCGAACCCACTAAATTTCGATAGATAGTAGCATCCACTACCTCTCCAGAAGTAGCATCCTCTTTCCTCCAGTTTCCTGGAAGAGAAGTATCCATGGGTTTGCATCCCTCCATGTGAAACTTACCCAGTATCTCCCTTGCATATTGTTGGCACCAGGCTGAAGGGAAGAGAAGTACGATCATGGGCAAGAAAGAATGCAGAATTCGAACTAATAGTTGGTGAAAGAACAACATGCGCGCATGCAAGAAATATTCACAAGGAAAGCGACAACTGGAGGAAGAACAACACGCGCATGGGAGGAAGACCTAACGTCGATAGGTTTAGGGTTTTGGTAATATGTTGTAAATGGATGAAGAGCCTGAAATGTATAAATATAGATACAAAGGTATCATATAGGGTTGTTCTTGTTATTAAGGTTATGAAGGTTGTTGATCATTGGTTGTTACAAATGTAGCTATGCATGAGAGAAGGTTATATGTAATGTTGTTTTGAGTTATTTTGTAAGTTGTTGAGATAGGACCGAGAGAAGAAGGAGGATATGAGGATTATACCATAGGTTGTAGAGCCTGATGCAATCTAGTTCGCCTCATATAGATCTTACCCGTAAGAGGGAAATTGTAAGCACACGACACCAGGAATGCAGAACTACCATAATAAAAGAGCTAGAAGTCAAATCTTTGTGGACATAGCCCAGGAGGGGGTGAACCACAGTAATATTTTTGTAATTTGATGAATGCATGCATGTCTTTACCTTCTTTCAGTAATTAATGGTTAGGCTTGATGAATGAGTTAAATACATAGTTATGAATCTGTTTATGTTGTGTGGGAATTAACCTGTAAAATGTACATACGTGACCAGAAGAGATAAGTAGAATGCATTGACAGCTCGTGGCATGGGGATATTATCAAGAAACCCATATCTCTTACTCAATCCTAGGCTGTAAACACCTGAGTCTTACAGTCACCTATTTAAAGCTATCTAAGGTGAGACTGTGCAGTACATCCTGTGTACTGCATTGCCTTCTGGTTTACCAGGAAGGCCAATAGTTTTAGAGGATTTTTTGGAAACCCAAATGACATGAACCCTGGGTCAATAACTCGAATGACCAAAAAAAGGATAAGAAACCAAAAAATGGTTTCGTTGTCATGTTAAGAGGAACAAAAAAGGACTGAGGAGATGAGATAGAGTGAACAAGAACCGAAGGAGTGAAACATAGGAATAATGAGCCAATAGACAGGAATGTTGAGACCTTGGAACCCCACAAAAGAGGAAATCAAGGGTTGGTTGAGAACTAAAGAACTAGAGTTTGCACAAAAAGATAATAGAAACCCTAGAATCACACCACGTAAATATTTGGATAAATACGTATTTACTGATTTACACGAAGTCTTTTTCTGTGAGTTTCTGCATCTACTATAGGAGTGGATCCTAAGGTTAAAGGATAACCATGCGATGAACCAAATCTGACAGCCAGATTGGAACCCAATACAGATTGAGCAATTGCAGTATGTGAACAAAAAATTCACC
Source organism: Picea mariana (assembly GCA_032191745.1). Taxonomy (NCBI): domain Eukaryota; kingdom Viridiplantae; phylum Streptophyta; class Pinopsida; order Pinales; family Pinaceae; genus Picea; species Picea mariana. The sequence continues at coordinate 15,443 of JASDQU010218650.1, read as the reverse complement.
TGCACAGTAGACTTTTGGCTTGACAGTATTGTGGCAGGCTTCATCACTGAATTTGCAGTAGACACAATGAAGTCATACATCACAATCGAGCAAGAGTTTCTACGAGGACCCAGAGGAAGGTACATTTGATCACTATATACTTCTATCAAGATATTGCTATATAACAAAGGTGTGATGACAATGGAGTCAAAAAGCTAGACTTCCCTGCGCGAATGCGCGACGGGGAGAAGCACTGACAGAGAGAGGAGGAATGGAATGAGGGCAGGATAAAGACAACAAGGAGGAGGAACACTTGGACCTGATATTGATGGATGATGACCAGCTTAAGTGGATCTTTGCATCATCAGGAACGACATGTAGCAAAGTACCCTACCAATATAAGATGAACACCAAGAAGAGAGTCGTAGCCGAAAGGGAGGGCTTGGCGAGCAATGAGGAAGAGGTAGAGGATCTCCGGGCTGTGGAGCAGATTAAGGAAATCATGCACGCCACTTATGAGAGGAAAACAAGAGGCCCAAGAATAGGAGGAGAAGGCAGCCATCCTTTCCATATTAATTTCAGTGTGGAACCCATAAACCCATGTGTGACCAATACACCAAAAATAACACCACCGTTTAGACAACCGAAGTTCGGAGGGAGTCTGACAATAGGAAGTACATCTACACAAGGCGCAACAACTGGAGGAGCTAGTTCAGGAAATCTTAGTCAAGTATCTACACCACGTGGAGGAGGGAGTAGTTCAGTATTCAAAATGGCAGGACATGATCCTACTATCATATTACCAGAGTTTCAAGGTGAAGCAGCAGAAGACCTTGAGAAGCATTTGTTCATTTGCGCAAAGATCTAGGAAAAAAAGTAGATCACCGATGAAGATACCAAACTCGCGCAGCTAGCGATCACGCTACGAGACCACATGCTAGACTGGTACATGATTCTAGACATGAACATCGTTCCTAGGACGACAAGGACACTGGCCGACATTAAGAAACTATTGATCAATGAGTTATATAAGTCGAGCTCAGAGGATCAGTACATGAACGAGATGATCGAGAAAATATAGAAACTAGGAGAATCTGTATGGGAGATCGATAAGATATTCAAGCGATTAAAAGAGAAGTTAAAATATCTTATGACCGTTATGCAGCATCGGCATCTGTTTGTCAACTCACTACTCCCACACTTAAAATACCCCTTATGACAAGAGAAGTTTCAGATGCAAGCAGAGGCTCTACAGGAACCCTTACAATTGGAAGAGAACCAGTACTAGCAGACAGACCCAGCTATCAAAGAACTGAAGGAGGATTTGAAGAACTTAACATTTCAGCTAAACCAGAATAAGAACAAGGATAAACGAGAAGCCATTTGGTGCACTACCTGCAAGTCGGAAGGACACCATAAGAACGAATGACCAACATTCATGTAGTATATGGCGACAGGTATGCCAAACCCACTACCACAGGGAGGATTACGGTGTGAAATATGCAAGAAACCGAGTCACGACCCCTATCACTACACGATGATGCATAAATACCAGACAGTCCCAAAGAATTCATACTGCACCTTTTGTAAATCAGTGGGCCATGACGACAAAGATTGCAGAACTATGGAGATGATGTGAGAAAGAACAGCATATGCATACAGGGTATAGGCTGAAATGATGATTGGGCAAGCAACGCCACAGTTCAATCAAGCCCCAACCCCATACAACACTGCGCAGCCACAGTATAATATTGTGCAGCAACCCTACAATAACACGCAGCCACGGTACAATCCGGCATAGCCCCAATACAATACCGCATAGTATAATTAGGCACCATAGTATAATGCACCATGAGGTGATCGCACAGGATATATAGGAGCAGGACAAGCTAGAGGAGGTTTCGGACGCAGTAGAGGACCTGTCACATGTCACAATTGCCAACAACTAGGACATTATGCATGGGAATGTCCACTACCACCAGCGACTTGTATGTATTGTTGTGCATAGGACCACGATACAGAGGAATGTCTGACATTACTAGTAAATATTCAAGAAAAACGGAACCAAAACAATCAGAATGTCCAGAGGATTTCAGCCGAAGCAAGGGACGACGGATGGAACATCAACACAGTCACTCAAGGAGGAACGAAAATAGGAAATGATGCAGTTCGACATGAATCAGCATAGAACCAATGGGTAAAGAAGAACATGGACTCCAAGAAGCATTTCGACGTGCACAAGGAAAAAGAGATCTTTATAGAAGCCTGACAACAATTCCAAAAGAAGGACATAGCGTCGACTGCATAGTAAAGCCAGGAAGCTCCGGAATACAAGATGCCTCCATCACTGGACCATACCAACAGAGTGAAACCCAAGGGACAAGTAAGTACTATCAAATTCTTTTTTCAATCATGAGTCAAAGTATTAAGCAATCCATCATCTGTGAAAATATTACAAAACATCCTAGAGAAATGTAGCAGCGAGACGAAACAAAAACCAAAATTGAAAATTGTCAACCACCTACACATGAGAAGAAGAAAAAGTAGGGAATTTAGACTAAATTCTAACATTGGGGATTTCAATATGGGAGATATTATACTTGACCTAGGATCCGAAGTGAATGTGCTACCAAAGACCACATGGCAATGCATGGGAGAACCAACATTGGGATACTCAACCGTTCAATTAAAGCTAGCAAATCAACATAGAGTTCTACCAATCGATAGACTAAAAGGAGTAACAGTAGACCTGGATGGAGTGCGCACTAAGGAAAACTTTGAAGTCATTGAAATCTTAGATGGCACAACACCTTACCTGATGCTACTTGGACTAGACTGGGTGTTCAATAACCAGGCCATATTTAACTTGAAAACCAGAAAAATGACATTTGAGTTAGAAGACTACAGGGTCATAGCACCACTTGACCCATCAGAAGGGGAGAGGTTTGTAGAACCCACTTGTCTGGATTTAGACGAGATCGTCCAGTTCTATAGAACAACTGCACGTGATGAGGATTACGTAAACCCAACTACAGACAGGGTACTCAGTTGGTGGAGCATTACTTCATGCGCAACAGACTTAGACATCGGGTTAGAAAACTAGCAATAGAGACTACACGAAGTATCCACAAGAAGATGTGCCAGAATAGACCGCGCAGTAAAATGGGTAGGCATAGAAATCAAGGAACCACCCAGTTTTCATGGATTGAATGATTTGGAAACTTTCTTCACACAATATGAAGATGAAGTGTTAGAAAACCAGAGATTACTAGAACTGGATTTAGCACTAAAGGCCACACTCGCAAGATGGTGGGGTGCACACAAGGAAACTATCACAGACTAGTATCAATGCAAGCGATTATTTCACATAAGGCTCGGTGCAGGACAGACATATCACAAACGACAGAAATACGAACGACTAGGGACACCAGCGGAACACTTGGAGGAGTGTAAAACACTGTGGAAAATGACACCACCAGAGGAATGGCCTCATCAATTCATTCATACATTAGAGGGAATACCAACAAACTGGTATATAGACCAGGAATTGCACAAAGGAACCAAGACATGGGTGACACTCCAAAAGAACTTCATAATCACTTTCTCATTCAAACATGAGAACCCCAACATCGATGCGGCCCTAAAACAGATCAGAGGCATCAGATTCATTAAAGAACCGGACATAGAACTTATTACATAAGAACAATAGCGGAATAAGAAGATAGTCAAGGAACTACTGTCATGTTACCAGGTACAGGAGGAAGCACCGTATGAAGATGATCTTCACAATACTCAGATCAAAGAAGTCAAAGGTGAGATAAATGTGGAGGGACCACCTATAGAATCAGAAGTCATATCTATGCCAATCAAGATAAAGAAGGTTAACATCGGCACTGTCGAGCAGCCCAAAATGGCCAACATTGGAGATTACTGGGATGAACATATAGTAGAAAGCATCATGAAATTATTGTGCAAATATAATGACCTTTTTCCCACAACCTTTACAGAGATGAAGGGCATAGCCGGAGAATTAGGAGAAATGAAAATACCACTCAGATCCGACGCGAGACCTATTAAACAACAACCCTACATACTGAATCCCATATATAAACAGAAATTTAAAGATGAGATCGATAGGTTTCTCAAGGCTGGCATCATCAAACCAGTCGAGGAATCAGAATGGATAACCCCGATGGTGGTACAGGACAAGAAACAGGGGAGAGGAATCAGGATATGCGTCGACTTGAGGAAGTTGAATGATGCATGCCTACACAACCCATTTCCCACACCATTCACGGATGAAGTACTAGAGAACGTAGGGGGCCACGAAGCTTACTCATTCACTGATGGATTCTCAGGCTACCATCAGATTAAGATAGCACAGGAGGATAGACACAAGACCACGTTTGCGACAGAATGGGGATCTTATCAGTACACAGTCATGTCGTTTGGACTGAAGAATGCACCTGTGATATTCTCTAGAGTGGTCATCGCAAAATTTAAGGAATTCATCCATCAATTTTTCGAAGTATACTTGGACGATTGGACAATGTATAGCCTATTGAAAAACCATGTGGAAGTTTTACAACTGATGTTAGAACGATGCAGACAGTGCCAAATATCACTAAATATCAAGAAATGCATATTTGGAACACCGTTTGGGATACTATTGGGACACATAGTATGCAAACAAGGCTTTCTAGTGGACCCAACAACAATAGTCATCATTGTTAACTTACCAGTACCAAAAACAGTTCACCAGCTAAGAGAAACGTTAGGACACACAGGATATTACAAGAAATTCATCAAAGGCTACGCACATATCACAACACCAATGGAAAAATTGTTAAGGAAGGATACCAAGTATCAATGTAACGACGAGTGTCAACACGATCTAGATACCCTGAAGGAAAAGATGGTCACTGCACCAATATTAGTCTTCCCAAAATGGGGAAAGACATTCCATGTACATGTAGATGCATCATCGATAGCACTTGGAGCTATCCTATCACAACGAGGAGGGGGAGACTTGGATCACCCGATAGTGTTCACAAGAAAAAAATTATCAGATTCAGAACAGAATTGTAATACGACAGAAAGAGAAGGTCTAGCTATGGTTTATGCACTGCAAAAGTTCTGACATTACTTGTTGGGAAAACACTTTAAGATGTTTACATATCACTCAGCCCTGAAATACCTAGTCAACAAGCCACTGTTGGGGGGGAGAATCTGCCGATGGTTATTGCTATTTCAAGAATTTGACTTCGAGGTAATGGTTAAACCAGGAAAACTGAATGCAGGACCTGACCACCTATCAAGGGTCACCAATGGAGAAGAACCGACGAATTTAAAAGACAAATTTTCGGATGCACAATTATTCTCAGTACAGATTACTGATGAATACTTCGCAGAAATCATCCAGTACTTGAGCACAGGCACCACGCCACGAGAATATACCACTGCGCAGAAGAAGAACCTAGTAGTTCGCGTAGCCAACTATCAATTAATTACAAGACATCTATACAAGATGGGCACAGATAACATCTTATGAATATATGTGCTAGAGCATGAACATCCAAGAATTATTGCCGAAGCCCATGAAGGAATGGCAGGAGGGAATTATGCAGGAAAAGCTACCACGTAGAAAGTACTACGCACAAAATTATGGTGTCCAACGATCCACAGAGACTCGAAAGAGTATTGTCAACGATGTGATGTCTGTCATAGGGTAGGCAAACCCAACAGAAGGGACGAGATGCCACTACAACCACAAGTAACGCTACAAGCATTCGACAAATGGGCAATAGACTTCATGGGACCAATCAACCCACTAGCCAAAAGAACTGGGGCAAGATACATTATCACTACAACGGAATACCTAACAAGATGGGTCGAAGCCACACCAGTAAGAGATTGTAGCACAGAGACAGCTGGACACTTCTTGTTTGAACAAGTAATTACTATATTTGGGTGTCCAAGAGTTTTGATGAGCGACCAAGACACGCACTTCATAAACAACAACATCCACGTGATGCTTGAATATTTTGAAGTTCATCACCAAAAAAGCACACCATACCATCCACAGGTGAATGGCACATTAGAAGCCTTCAACAAAATTCTAGAGAATGCTTTGAAAAAGAAATGTAACATCAACAGAGATGATTGGTACCTCAAGATACCAGCATTATTATGGGCGTATTGGACCACATGAAAAAAATTGACAGAGCACACACCATTTAAAATAGTCTACGGCCAAGAAGCAGTCATGCCTTTAGAATTCTTAATACCCAATCTACGTGTAGCACCGATCACACAAATGACTGAACGAGGTGCACTATAGGAAAGACTGAACCAGTTACTATCAATGGAGGAAGATTGAATCATGGAAGGATTCCATAAGAAGGTACATAAAGCAAGAGACAAAGTTTGGCACGATCGACACATCAAGAGGAAAACATTTAAGGGAGGAGATCTAGTATTTCTCTATGATAGTAAGTTGTTTCAGCACCTAGGAAAGATAAGAATGCAGTGGCTAAGACCATACGAGGTAAAATTGGTAACAGACAGAGGAGTTGTACATTAAATATATTTAGCAGGCACAAACCTCGGAAGAATGATCAATGGGAGCATACTGAAGTTGTACAAGGACAATTGACCACCCACCGCGCAGTAAAAAGAAAAAGAAGAAGAAGGAAACAAGGCTAAAACAACACGCAACATGCCAGAGATACATAGGCTACATGCAAGTCAGAACATGAATATAGAAAAGGCAAGGACAATGGTCATATCAAAAAGGGAAATAAGTGGGAAAAGGAAAGTCGACGAAAGTAGGCTGACAAGACAACACAAGGCAGAATTAAAGAAAGGCAAGGGTCGATGGGACACCACATTAAACGTTCCAACTAGAGATGGAAAAGTAGGCGTAATGGAAAGTATGAAACCATCGCAGATGCATTGAACCTACAGTTATGGTGCATTAATCACAAAATGGAGGAAGCGTCTTTGACAAGATTCGGGACAAGCCCACACAACACACGAGCACAGAAACAACTGGTTTACTTGCGAAAGAAGAACACAAAGAGAGAAACAACAGCTATGATGAAAAGAGCGAGACCACAAAACCCACTGAAGACAGTCAAAATTAGAAAATGTTCGACAGTCACCATTATGGCACCACTGAAGCTAGCAGAACTAGGCCAGACAGCCAGAGCGACTAGGGTTCAAACTAGTTCCCGAGGACCACTGGAAGAAAATGAGCAGCAGCAACCCGAGATCGTCGATATTGATGAAATCCCATCGCTAGAGGAAATACCAATAGAATCCACAATAATACTGGAATATATTCTATAGCCACAAGCAGAGACCATGGAAAAGGATACACCAACATCGGCACAAGAACCTCGGAACAAGGAAGCCGAAAATTAGCAGGAAATACAACCAGAAAACACCGAAGCAGCCGTGGAAGTGAACGAAATGGCACAGCATCTGGGAGTAGAGGAGAAACCAGATAAAATTCAAGCACTTGGCTTAGGTCAACCAGAAGAGGATATCGCTAGAAATACCTGGGCTTGGCCAGAGTGGATGACAGGGTAGAAACTGGGAGTTGTTGTAACTTCAAACCAACCGCCGTAGCAGGAGGATAGAGTTCAAATACCGAGCTCACCTCGAAAGAAACCGGTAGCATAGATTGTACTACCATGCATACCAGAGGGAGTACAGGCAGACCAGCAGCTATTAGGTCACGTCAGGAAACTTAATTATTCCGACCACGATGTCTCAGATGAAACGAAATTCCTAGAACTTGCACCACATTTCTATATGCATAAAATAGTCATGAACCAACTTGGGGAAATGATCAGCCAGCCACATCAGTGGGCAGCTGGACTGGACAGAACATGAATTTTAGGGTTGTTGAAGCTACCACACTTTGGCAGAGGCTAATACGCAACGACATGCATCAAGCAGCTATTAGCAGTTAAGCACGGAGGGGATATATGGCTGGACAAACCCGTCCCCATAACTATCAATCTTATCGTGCAGATAACAGGACTACCCACCTAGGGCATGGATCCCGTGCTAATTTTGGACGATAAAACCAAGGAAAAGACGTTGGTAGAAGAAACAAAGAATAAATATGGTATCGATAGGAGCACAAGAGGCATCATAATCAAACAGATCAACAATGTAGCCACACAATTGGGTGCAAAGATCTTAGCCTACAAAATGTTAAGAAAATGCCGCAAAGAAGAAGTACCGGTAGGAGTCATCGTTGATGCATCTCAGTGCGTAGAAGGCACCTCCATGAGTTGGGTGCCATACCTATCAAACTTGTTCCAAGTGGACTGTAAAGACACGTAGGATGCAGGTATGAAATTTCATTACTCATGGATGATCACCCTCATAGCCTTCATGGGATGGCGAGAACCCGAACACGTAATCTTTTGTACTAGAACATAGCCAAAGGGAGCAAGATATTGTGTACTGAGATCCACACCACAGACCAAGAATAAGAGAGAGAATGGAATCGTATTTGAAGCATACCTATGGGACATATAGGAAGCCATCAACCAAGCATGGAGAATAACACTAGAGGCTGTCGCACGATATGGGGACTTCGCCAATTTCTGGGCCAGACGACAAGCTATGTGGATACAACCAAGGAAGGATCTAGATAAACAGTGGATACAGATGTGCTACTGCATCACCGAGGGTGATATCGAGATGATCATCAGTGAATGGCAGGATGAATGGAGGATCCCAGCCATACCTAGGGAAGTACCAGGAAAAACAACAGAAGGAGGGGCTACACAGGCGGACACACAGCCTCCGCAAATCCTAGTACCTAAGAAATGAAGAACAAGCCAAAGCAAGTTGACTCGGGAAGACGACGGATCAAAGCAGCCAGGGACCTAGAAGGGGAAGAAATAAACCACTCAGCCGACCAATGGATAGCGGAAACAGGTTGAGGGAGCGTAGAAAACTGCCTCAAATCCCATCACACAGGAACCAGGGAGAACTAAGAGACCAATTGTACAGGCAGTAGGCCCACGCAATAAAACAAAGTCACAACGAGCATCACCGGACTATACGATCACAGAGGACAATGGAGATATGATCGCCATAATGGTCTAGGATTGCATCACAGAATATTTTGATAACGTAGCACATCACAGGGATAAACTATAGAAGGAGCTGGCAGAAATGGGACAGTTCCTCAAGAAACTCGGGGAATCCCAGAGAGAAAGCAGTAGCAGAGGCATAGAGCCATTGACAACACGGACCAAAGAAAGAGTGGAGGTAGAAGAATGAGACCCAGTTCTTCTGATGCCACACGCACATTCAACGATCTACATAAAGCCTAGCATGCTGCGGATGGATGAAATTGTCGGACAGACACCATTGAATGATTTGGACCACATCCAATTGGTCTTGACAAGAATTCCATCAAGGGCATTATACAAATTGCAGGTTAGCATCGACCACGAGATGCAGTCTCGAGCACACAAAAATTTAGTCAAGCTATAGAAAACAACAAAGAAGCGGGAAGTGCTGGAAACAGTTTGTGCGCAGGCCAAATCTGAAACTCAAGAGGAGAAAGAACGCAGAAACGAACTGGAATGTAGAGTGGAAGAAATTTTTGGGAAAATTCCAAGCACTTCGTAAGGAAACGAACTTCCAGTCGTCAACAAGATCGACCAGATTGCGTAGGTAATTGATCAATATCAGAAGGAGATCGAGACTCTCTGAGAACAGATTAGACCAACAAATCCACCAGCAATGAAGGAGAAAAGGAAGCAGAAAGAAACAACACAACTACAGGAGATAGAAAAACAGGTTAGCATGGTAGCTGACTTGTTCGAGAAAGCAACACAACTTTGAACAACATTGGAAGAGGATCCACACATCCAACACTGGGACAAGGAAGAGAAGAGGATCAATGCGATGATCCAAGAACTCAAGCAGCAAAAGAAGACCATACCAATTCCAGAAAGGGTCAAGGGAACGCAAGAGTTGAAGAAGATGCAGGCAGAACTTATCACTGCACAAACACAAAAACAGGAGCGTCAGGCTCAAATAGAACCACTGCAGGAACGGGTAGCATAAGTACTCGTACAGGAAGAAGAATCCAGAAAAAAGATAACACAGACCCAACTAGAACGCACAGGATTGATGAGCGATGAAGTGGCAGCTCAAACAGTCGACACCATCAAGCAGAAAACCACGCAGGCACTGCCAAAAGTGGCAGATTTGCAAGAAAAATTACATATGATCACCAAGGAGATCGAGGAAGCAAAAAAGGATTAGGTGACTCGAGATGAGTCACATGTCAGTTTTGGGGGCCTGTTGGCACCAGGCCGAAGGGAAGAGAAGGATGATTGTGGTAAAGAAAGCGTGCAAAAGTCAAAGTAACAGCTCGCGAAAGAACAGCACGCGCGCATGCAAGAAAGAGTGCACAAGAAAAGCGACAGCTCGAGGAAGAACAACACACGCATGGGAGGAAGACCTAATGTCGGTAGGTTTATGGTTTTGGTAATACATTGTAAATGGTTGAAGAGCCCGAAATGTATAGATATGAAGGTATCATATAGGGTTTTTCTTATTATTAAGGTTATGAAGGTTGTTGATCATTGGTTGTTACGAATGTAGCTACGCATGAGCGAAGGCGATATGTAATGTTGTTTTGAGTTATTTTGTAAGTTGTTGAGATAGGACTGAGAGAAGAAGGAGGATTTGAGGATTATACCACAGGATGTAGAACCTGATGCGATCTAGTTCTCCTCATATAGATCTTACCCGTAAGAGGGAAATTGTAAACGTGCGGCGCTAGGAATGCAGAACTACCATAATAAAAGAGCTAGAAGCCAAATATTTGTGGACGTAGCCCAAGAGGGGTGAACCACGGTAATATTTGTGTAATGTGATGAATGTATTCATGTCTTTACTTTCTTTCAGTAATTAATGGTTAGGCTTGATGAATGAGTTAAATACATAGTTATGAATATGTTTATGTTGTGTGGGAATTAACCTGTAAAATGTACATACACGACTGGGAGGGATAAGTAGAATGCACTGAAAGCTCATGGAACAGGGCTATAGTCAAGAAACCCCTACCTCCTACTCAATCCTAGGTTGTAAACACATGAGTCTTACAGTCACCCATTTAATGCTATCTCGGGTAAGACTGCGCAGTACATCTTGTGTACTGCGTTGCCTTCTCGTTTACCAGGAGGGCCGATAGTTTTAGAGGCTTTGTTGGAAACCTGAATGACATGAACCCTGGTTCAATAAATAAGAAGACCAGAAAAAGGATAAGAAACCGACACATACTTTCCTTGAGACACAAAAATTTCATCATCTCGTCGCCATATTTCCAATCCAAGGAAATAATGAAGGAGGCCCAAATCCTTCATCTCGAACTCCTTTGCAAGGTCCTCCTTGCATGAGTGTATCAGCTGCTCATCACCAGTCAGTATTAAATCATCAACATAAAGAAAAATGATTAAGAACTTACCCTCCACCACAATTTGTTATAGGTTTGCATCCGCTTCACTTTTGGTGAAGCCCAGTCCGGTGAAATAGTTGTCTATCCGAGTGTACCAAGCATCGGGTGATTTCTTCAGCCCATACATCTCTCCCTTGAGTTTGCACACATACAACTCCCTATCAAAGGTCTCAAAACCTTCTAGTTTCTCAATGTACACTTCTTCCTCAATGATCCCATTGAGAAACACAGTTTTTACATCCATCTGTTGAATGCGCCAACCCATCTGTGCTAAGAGTGCAAGGATGGAACTTATGGAAGAGTACCTTGCGACAGGTGCAAAGGTATCATCATAATCTATCCCCTCTATCTGTGAGAAGCCCCAAGCCACAAAATAGGCCTTTTATTTCTCCACACTCCCATCAGCAGCTTGCTTTACCTTGTAGATCCATCTTGAACCTACCACTGATTTGTTGACCGGTCTTGGGACAATTTCCCATGCACTGTTTTTGACAATGGAGTCATATTCCTCCACCATTACATCAACACATGTGGGATCCTGCACTGCTTCCTAAAAGGAAGATGGTTCAGTCACAATACATTTTCTCATGAGAGCCATGTATCCAGTAAACCGATCAGGGGACTATCTTTGTCCGCACTGTGAAGTAGGGGCTCCTACATTCTGTGCAACATCTAGTCTCAATCTATCAGCTTCTGTGATGCACTTTCTACCATTTCTGATGGATGGCTCTACTTGAGTGGCTTCCTCCACTCCATGAACCTCCTCATGTGGTTGATCCACATCTTGAGACTCATCTTTGGGAACCACCAGTTCCTCCTCTGCATGCAAGTCTATCTCCCTCTCAAGCGACAACCGCATGGCTTTCCCCTCATTGAATTTTTTATCATGTCGCATAACATTCATCCTATTGTTAGGAAACTACACACGATAATTATGGGGTGTCTGTGTGTACCCCACAAAAATCCCAACTTCAGCAGTCGGTTCCAGCTTCTTCCTGGCATCCTTGGTCACATGCACATAAACAGATGAGCCAAAAATCTTAAAATGAGAAACATCAGGTTTCTTACCAGTGAAATCTTCTTCAGGTGTACTCATGCCAAGTACTCTATGAGGACAACGGTTTTTCACATAAACCGCAGTATTGCATGCTTTCACCCACAAATTCATTGGTAAGCCCTGATCATGCAACATCGCTCATGTTGCACCCATGATCGTTCTATTCTTCCTCTCTGCGACCCCATTTTGTTGTGCGTTATGAGGCACTATGAGTTCTCTTCAAATTCCTTCTTTGCTGCAGAAGTATTTGAATTCGTTAGAGATGTATTCTCTGCCATTATCGCTCCTCAGAGCCTTCACTTGCTTCCACAACTCTTTCTCCACCAATGCTTTAAACTCACAAAACTTTGAGAATGTTTGATCCTTCTTCTGCATGAAGAAGATCCAACATTTGTGAGAAAAGTCATAAAAAAATAACATAATACTATGTTTTGTTGTTGAAGAAACCGAGAATGGTCCACACACGTCTGTGTAAACTCTCTCTAGGATCACCAAGGCATGCTTCTCCTTTTCATGAAAGGTGGACTTTACATACTTCCCCATGGTGCAACCCTTGCACTGATCTAACTGAGCAAGTGTTCCCATTGGAAGTCCAGTAGATATTTGTTGCATGATTTTCAAGGCTCCATGATGAAGATGGCCTAATCGCCTGTGCCATAATTTGCCCTCATCCCAACTCACCACTTTTTTTGCCTTGCCCATCATGGCAGCATAACCATCTACCTCCAGCTTGTAGAGATTCTTAACTTGAATCCCTATCCTCTTGACTTGACCCGTTGTTTTATGTCGCAGAAAATATTTTCCATCATTGAAAACAACGTCATAGCCTCTATCCTCCAACATTGTGAATGAGACTAGGTTTTTGTTTAGACCTGGAACATGCATAACATCTTTCAATTGAAATGGTTTACCTGACTCCCTCTAAAAGGTAATGGAACCAATTCCAGTTGCACTGTATCATCCATTTTCACCCATCTCTATATGCATTTTGAGATCTTTCTCCTCCAAGTCATTGAAAAGATCCTTATCTCCCGTCATGTGGAAGGAAGCGCCACTATCCAAATACCACATAGATCCCAATGCACTAGAAGCCATGCATGCGATCAAGGATAAGTCAAGTTCAAATTGCAAGGCAAGGGCCTCACCAGCTGCAGCTCCAGTTAACTTCTTGTTCTTCTTCTTCTGCGGACAGTTAGTAGTGAGATGCCTATGTTTGTGACAGTGAAAACACTTCACTTTGGACAAATCCATCTTCTTGACTTTAGACTTTGATTTTGAATGGAATTCCTTCCCCTTCCCTTTCCTCTCCTTGGAAGCCAAAGCACAATCCTCTTCATCATCATTCTTTGATGAAGAGCCATCTCTAGTGTTCCACCTGAACTCCTCATGCACTAGATCCGACCATAGTCGTTCCCAAACTGGCAATTTTTCTCTTCCATTGATAGAATATTGATAACTATGCCAACTCTTGGGAAGTCCTAGGAGCGCCAATCTCACCAAATGATCATCAGGAACTGTTATTCCCACACTCCCCAGGTCATCCCGAGATTGGAGAAAATTCATGAGATATTTTGGAATGGATTCGCCCTTCTCCATCTTGATCTTCCTGAGTTTATCTTTGAGTGCCAATTTCCTATAATGGTCGTTGTTGTTTTGGAATAGATCCGTCAAAGCCTTCCACATTGCATATGGTGTGGCTTTCCCATGGAGGTTTGAGACAATGTGGTCTCGTACTCCCTCCAACAGGATCCTCCTTGCCTTTGACACTTTTTTTTGCCATGCATCAAGATTTGCAGTGTCTGCAGCATCTGGCTTAGGAACATCTTTGTCAATGAATTCCCTCAAGCCATTGTCTTCGAGTACTGCTTCCATCCTATCCTTTCAAGCAATGTAGTTCAAGCTTCCCTCGAGTGCATACTCTAACCTCAAGCCATTGAAATCCATTTAGATCTTGAATCAGTTGTAGCACCAAGAAAGTCTTTCTGCAAATTTGAATTCTATCCAGTCACAAACTCAGCTTCTACAATTTCCTGTGCTCTGATACCATGTAGAAATTTTCAATACAAATTATGTATTTCTTGGATTCTCCTGATCTAACAATTATATGCCATTGTTAAATACAGAATCGCTTCTACAAATATTCTTATGGAATTTAAAACACAATCGCCAATTGCAATATCAAGAAGAAAGGTCAATCACACATAACACATATGTTTTTACCGGGAAAGCATAAAGCTAAAAACCCCACTATCATATATTATGTTTATATCATGGATCATGAAACAATATCATACAAAACTCTAATCCAAGAGCTCTCAGTACAATATACAATCGTCTCACACTGTCATGCAAAAATTGACAAATTCATGTGCCAATTTACTGCTCCCAGACAACCTGCCTCATCTGGGCAATCCCTGCTAATGGAAAACCTGCAAATGAATTCGAATTCCTCTTGCCTAGGCTACGCATTCCTCATGGGCACATCCACTACGTGTGTGATTGCATGAGTGCACTTCACTCAAATCACAACCAATATCCAAACTGTCCCTTTCACCTATTATCTCAATTGGGTCTCCACTGGATATGGCATTCATGTAGTTAACAGTGTTAAATCTTCAGTTGCATGTGATATCACTGATTGTGAATTAATTAATAATTAATTCACTGATCTCTCACTAGTGTAAGTTCAGTTACAACTAGTACAACTGATCTTAACTCACTTAACTGAGTTAAAATACTTCACAACTCCTACAAATCCAACTTTGTTACAACTTCAAATCACTCGGTTACAACTAATTCAACTTGGATGTCCCACCAGTCAACCTTTGAACTCAAATTTCCTATAGCTAACTGATTTGTCATTTCAGTTAACTATTTCCAAGTAATTATGAGATAATAGATTAA
>JASDQU010218649.1:0-12814 GCA_032191745.1 Picea mariana | reverse complement strand
TAACATCTCTTTCACACACTGAGTGGACTTATCCTTGAGGACATTTGCTTGCAACTGATCCAGATTATTATACTATTGGTCGTTTGATTATGATTATGAGGAATTATGGATATGATGATGACATATTATTTTGTTGTATTTACATAGACAGATGTTATTGATTGGGTTCTCCTAAGTGTGCAGGACTTTGGACCTCGAGGATGTAGAGGCATATATGAAACCCCTCAAACTCTAGATCGAGTTAGGGAGTGGACTATTAGGGTTTGATTGTTGTTGATATGACATATGCACATCTCATTAGATGTTATGATGATTGATTATTATTGTTGACATGATTCGTTGATGGTGCAAGTTGATGATAGCTTGCCGACTAGACTCACATGTGGAGTAGAGGGGTCACACACAACAAACAGAGACTTTGAGGGAGAGGTGTCAACAACAACCCTGCCACAGCCTACTAGTACTCTTGTCGTGGATTGAACTATAGGTTATCAATTACCTAGTTCGAGAAGACCCATGATACCGTGAGGGTAGAATGTGATAGTCCCTTAGGATGATTCTAAGGGGCGTGCAATAAGGCAATGGCCTTATTCTTTAGATGCCCTTAGTCTCCCACAAGATTAGTTGGCGGAGTATTAACTCCAGGGGTTTTTTATGTCTACCTAGTCAGTAGAGAGGTGAGTGGCACCCTTGGAGCATGTAGTGCATCCTGAAGGGCACGTCACGCAAGGAAAAAAAAAAGAGGTGAGTGGCACCCTTGGAGAACATAGTGCATCCTAAAGGGTACGTCGCACAAGGAAAACCGAAAGAGGTGAGTGGCACCCTTGGAGCACATAATGCATCCTAAAGGACATGTCACGCAAGGAAAATGAAGAGAGGTGAGTGGCACCCTTGGAGCACCTAGTGTGTCCTGAAGGGCACGTCGCGATTTTAACTGGTAAGGGAATAAACCTAGATGGCCTTAAAACGAATGATGTGACAAGTAACATTTAAAAACAAATTTTCCATAATAAAAATGTCGCCCAGTCCCGTAAAATTAAAATCTAAGTTTAAGTACACATGTGGTCAAAAATAATAATCATAATTAAACATGTAACGAGAAGGGGGTAATAAATTCAAATTAATTTATGAAAATAAAATTATATTGGGGGATTAAAATTTTAAAAGAGAAATGATTGTTTTATCTACATATGCTAATTAAATTTTTAATTAAAAAGATAAGGGATAAAATGTTGTTTTTCTACACTTGCTAAATTGAGTTTTAGCTAAAAAGGGAAAAAAGGGAAACTTAAAACAAATAGGAAACTAAGGGGAAAAGGGGAAACGTAAAGAAAAAGATGGATGTCTAACTTAGTAAGGAATCTGGCCTTGGAAACTTTATATTTTTTAACTCAACTAATAATTTAGTAAGATTTAAGTCATTTAACATTTGTAAGGGAATATTATGACACCAAGGAATGTTTTTAGGAAATCTTTTAGGTGGGTGAGGGAAATAGGAATAATTAAATAATTAATGAAATTAATTTTCTAGTGCAACTAAGGGGATGGGTGGGATGTGTACGAGGGAGTTTTTTATGATTTAATTAATGAAAAATAAATTAAATGGGAATTTGGGAAAGAAATAACTTAAAAAATCTATAAAAAGGATGGAGGAGGAGGAGTATGGATCTCATCTTTATGCGTAATGTTACGCTGTTGAATTTTTGTCTTGACTAAACTTATCTTGTGGGAGTTGGGATACCCATCTCGGGAAACGAGTGGTATCTTGACCTTGTGAGGCGAGTTGGGTGCTAGTTGTTCTCTGGTATAGTTTGTGTGGACCCTTTGCAGCTCGGGGGGCTCAAGGGGAAGGAGTACCCCTAGAGTTGGTTGGGAGGTACCGGTAAGGTCACATCAATCGACAAGAGAGAGCTGGATGGAGAATGCATGAGACAATGACTCAGAGCTATTGCATTGGGCTACGGTACGCATGCGTTTATTTTTGAATGGTAGATTAATGTTGTTCTTACGCTTTCATTACTATACCTCTATTATGTAAGGAAATGTGTTTTACTTAGCGTTTTAATCAAAGAACTTAAGGACATCCTTGTCTTATGCTCGTTGCATTATGAATTGATTTCCTTGGCAACCCAAACCCTAATTGCTATGACTATTATTTTTTTGTTTTATTGATTACTATGAGGAATTTTGTATTTTCTCTTATCCCTAGGTCATCAGTCCATGCATGAGCAGTCGGCCAGGAGTCGAATTGATGGTTTTCACTTCGGGGTTTAAGGACCTATAGATTCTAATGCCCTTCTTTTCTGTGCATGGATGATGAGTGAAGGATAATTTTTTCCAACTATCTATCCCTTACTTATCCTTGCATTTCTGAGAATCAGCATCCTTGCATTGATTGATTCATTGTGGAATCATTTATCTTTGCGTCTCTTGTTGGATTATCTTTGCACTTTATCTCTGTGATTTATGGGCATATTACCTAGTGCTTGATTGGTATAAGTCCTGTAATTTTATTGATAAACCCCAACACTTGTTCGGTATCATCTCTGCAATTTTTTTTTTATGAATTCTAGTGTTTTGTTGGGTATTTTGTCTACAATTACATGTAGTGACTGCGATGTAATAAATTGACAGAGTTTTTGATAGGCAGTGACTGCTATTGAAATTTTTAGTGACGATGATTTTATTGTTGTAACAATGTTTTTATATACATCGATTTTGAATTTACCCCAACAATGTTACATGGACGATATTTTGATTGATAGAGTTCATGCCCCTTCTTTCCACGGATTTACTAAGCGACTTTCAATGATTATTGTATAGGCATTTTAATCAACCACAAAATTTTACCATCGTTTTTCCTTGAATGTTGTACCTGATTTTTAATCAACAACAAATTTTTTACCTACGTTTTTCATTGACTACTCCACCTTCTCATTAATCAACCACAAATTCTCACCTATGCATTTTTTTTTAATGATCTCTGGGTTTCTATGGTCTTTGCATTTTATATCACCCCCACGTTTTAATGATGTTGGCATTTTTTTATCACTATGTTTTAAATAATATCTACATTTTAATGAGTTGTCTATGTGTTCTTTTACCTATGTTTGGTGATGGCACATGCATTTTTATTTTTCCTCTGTTTTATGAAAACATTTCCAATGTTTGATAAGATTCCAGCTGAGATATGGTGAATTTGTTCCTTCTAATGGCCATCAATTTATTTGCATACAAATGCACATTGATTTATATGCATACACATACATACTGATTCATTTTCATACACATGCAATTTATTTATATCATATCGTTCTTATATCATGTGATTTAATTGTAATAAGACAACGACCATGTATATCTATTGACAATGATCTTATTATTAGCAGATTGACAACGATTCCATTAACAACATACTAATAGCATATTTTATTAATAGTGATTTTATTAATATCATGTTGACAACATATTGACAGCAGGTTTATAATAGTCAGTTGATGGCATTCTGACAGTGAATGATAGCATATTGGTACACTGCGTTTTTAATTTGCAAAATCTTAGATTGTGTGTTATGTGGGGTAGACAACGATAGAATGCATTTTTAATTTGCAATATATTTAGATTGGGTGGTAGGTGGGGTAGACAATGATATAATATGATTTACTAGACAACTTCATCATATATTCAATGTGCAACAATATCACGTTTAACTTAGTCATATTTTAGACAACAATATTTTTGCCATATATTTAGCTCAACAATATCAAATTTATCTTAGCGTTTTGTGAAAGATAGACAAAGTTTCCCTTAAATGCTAGACATTGTATCAATGCTAGGCATCATATATTTAGGCTGCATTTCCATCCCTTATATCATATTGACAACGTGAATATAGAAATCAATATGTGGCACAACGTACTTAATGATATTTTTTTGCATGTGATAATGGATATATTGATATCGATATTTTGGACATAAATTTTATATATAATTGAAAGCAAGTTTTTATACATAATTAACATCAAATTTTATACCCGATGACAACAATTTTATATGTTTCATAAAAAACATGCCAATATTTCTAGACAACCATTTTTACAAAAGCCTAACCATATTGTTAAGGTACCTTAGACAATGATATCATTTAACCATGTGTTTTTAAACTCACAGTTAAAGATGTTATCATTAAGGTTGGACATAGATATAATTAGTAGATAGAAATATCGTGTACTTGGACAACAATAATTTAGACAACAATATTATAGTCAACAATGTCGATTATTAATAAGTAACATAGATCGCCTTTTAATGTTAAGTAGTTCACTTATTAAGGGACAATGTATATTTGTTGACAAGCGTATTTGATTTTGTTAAGCGCTTATATTAGTTCACCTTTATGATAACATTTGCGATAATGACAACATTTATAATAGTTCACTTCTTCGCACTTAGACATCATGCTTAACGGATAATGGGTTATGGTTTGTTGGCGAAGTTGTTTAATAGTTTGCACAATTTAATTGAGTGATGTCATCTTGCATATTGTCGACTTATTTCTTGGGTGTGTGGGTATAGTTTTCTTGTCAGTTAATTCGGTCTCCTAGCGTGTTGAATTTGTCTTGGGTTATTGGTCTAGATGTGTTAGGTTTCACTAGGGTTACAACCATTCCTGTCGCCTTGTGATGTCATGATTCTTGATGAGGGGATCATTGTGTGTCCTGATGGATAGAGGCAAATGACAAACTGGCCGGAGTGTGTGCTTCCCGATGTGGATGTTGTTTGTTGTAACAATTGTTGGGAATTGGTTTTGTAACGCATTAAGGAGTTGGGTTTGCACGACATAGGGTTCTAGTTCCTATTCATTGAAGCCATTGTATCGAGTTGTTTATGTTGTCCTTTAGCTTGTAGGCGTTGTCTTGCTTGTGTCGGTGAGTAGTCGTATCCATCTGTCTTGATTTTCTCATGTTTTTCTCAGTTCTTTGATGTGCTAGTGTGCAGAGTCATTGTTGTATGTTGCCTGATCTACATGCATTGTGTTCATCGTCAAGTTATGTTGTTTAATAGTTGAAGTTGTTGTCATGATACTTTAAAATAAAAGAAAAAAATTGCCCTTGCTTGTATCTCTTGTAGTCATAACAATGGGGTTGTTACATATGGTATCAGAGAAGGTTCAACCTTGCGACCATGGATCGCCATTCTTTCCATTGTAGTAAATCCTTGAGTATTAGCCTAACACTAGTTAAAACTTTAAACGTGTCCATGTAGTGATCTCGACTAGAGGACGTCGCAAAGGCAGACCATGGGGTGTTAGGGGAGGAGGCACAACTCCTCCA
The DNA here is from genome assembly GCA_032191745.1 of Picea mariana. Taxonomy (NCBI): domain Eukaryota; kingdom Viridiplantae; phylum Streptophyta; class Pinopsida; order Pinales; family Pinaceae; genus Picea; species Picea mariana. Next base: position 7,481 of record JASDQU010218649.1, on the reverse strand, counting down.
GTAACATCCACTCCCGATCGATCTAACCCCCAGGGAGACAAACAGGTCGTCGAGCAGGAGAAAATAGTTGTTGGTGATGTGGTTGGGCTAAGGAGGTCTTTTTAGCGAATGTCTAAGGCACTGTTCATTCGTTCGGATAGAGATGAGTCCAGGGTGCCGACACCCCCTGAGGGTCTACCGCGTGCTCTGATCGGTACTGGTAGCATTCACCGTGAACTCAAGAAGTTCAAATTTTCTGAGTTCTTTGGTGTTGTAAAGAACCTCAATCGTTACGATTACAAGCGAAGCATAAAGTGCGATTTTTCTTTGTTTTTACAAAGGAAGGAAATGACGATGATAGTTGAAACACACAACTTGATGACGAACACAAACAAGCAGATAAGGCACTAGACAACTATGACTCCATGCACTAAAACAACGTTCAACCTAGAGAACCATGCGTAAATCAACAGATAGAAATGACTACCCGCCCGACACAAAAATGATAATTCCTACAAGCTAAAGGACAACATCCATAATCCCGATAAAAAGATGACAACGCCTACAGGCTAAAGGACAACCTCAACCATCGTGACACAATGACCTCGATGGAAAGTAACTAGAACCTCTATGGTGCAAAACCCAATGCATGAAGGCGTTACGATCCCAGACACCAACAACAACTACAACAAAAAAATGCCCACAATTGAAAGCACAGAATCCATCCAAGTTATCATTTGCCTCTGTCCATCAAGGCACGTGATGATCCCCTCATCCAGAATCAAGTTGTCCCCAGACAATGGGCGGGACGCCCACCGTGGCGCAACAACAATATGGACCCTTGACACAATTTAAATTCAACGCACTAGGAGATCAATCAACTATCGAAACACCTAATGACTAACTCTAACACTCAATCGACGAGTCAACAAAACAAATAAGTCATGCATACAAAACAATAATTTTCTTACGCAACAAAATCAATCTTCACACCCTAATTAAATTTATTAAGGTACCTATCCTTTAAAAGAAAATTAGCAATAAAATATTGTGGCAATAAAATATTATGGCAATATCATTGTTAATGGTTATTACAAGATAACGGTTAATACAGATATTGTACAACGATATATAATGGTTAACCAATAAAATTAACAATAAAAGATAACATTTAATATATAACCAATAAAATTAACAATAAAAGATAACATTTAATATATAACCAATAAAATTAACGATAAAAGGTAGTGGTGTATTAACAATTTAATAAAATAAATGCTAAATCGTTATCAAAAACAATTATTATTTATATTCTATGGAACAAGTATGATCTATGTAACAAGTAAAATAACCTTTCTATATAATGAAGAACTTTTAAACTGAAAACAAAAGTAATACAATTTCTAACTATGGAACTGAAGATAGTAATATAATACAACCACTATCTTTTAAGGTGTGTGTTAGCTAACCAAAACATATCCCCTCAATCATAATTAAATTTGTTGGCAACTATATTGAGGATAACAAATGTAAAAACGAAGTCAATATGTGTAAGTTGTCAACTATAAAGTTTTCAACAATATAAGAATGTAGCCCAAGATGTGGCAGTCCAAACATTAATTCGTTGTCCTATTTAAAACCATTAAAATTATAACGATTAAAATTGACGAGAAAAGAATTTATTGTCAACATAATAAACTGTCATAAAACGTAGTTACTATTACACGTAATAGTTGTTTCTAAAATTACAAACCTCTTGCACGCACCATACATCCAACGTTGTCGCTAAACTAAGGAAGACAATGGTGATTTCGCTGGGCAAGTTATGACAAGGGTAAGTGTGATATCGCTGTAGAGTATAATACGGATGTTTGAAATCAGTGCAAAGTATAATAATAATAATAATAATAATAGTGGGTTATGGTAAGGTTGTGTGTGAAATCGATTGGTAAATACATTTACAGTAATTGCAATATAGCTATACAATGGTAAATACCCTATAGCGATTCATTAGTAGTTACGAATCATCCCAACCATTTCATTGGAATATTTACTAGGATAGCCAAAGGAAAGGGGTTGTCCCAAGGAATTACATGGAATGTTGTCCATGAAGTGACTGTCCAAAAGAATTAAATGGCAAGTTGTCTATTAAGTATTAAATTGTTGTCATAAAGGAGACAGGAAATCCAACAGAAATATCGATGGTGAAAAAGTAATACCAAACCAATCACATCCTAGGAAGCGAGCCTAGGATTTTATCAACAAACCCACTCCAAACGCATTTCTACTATCCACTACAAACACAGGTTAAGAAGAGTCGACAACCCATGGGCGAGCTATATTTTCACTTTCCAAGGCTCGAGCTAACTAGTAAATAACACTCACGGATATTAAAGGTTTGTGATTTTCTCAACAAACATTTCTTTCTTAGAAGACAATATCACAAATATCATGTTTGAAGGCGCTTGGTCTCCAATCACATGCTTAGGGGAAAGGTCAAAAGAGAGCCATCAACAACCATCATCTACTCAATAGAATGGAGCTAACTGTGAGGGATTTGATCACTGTCTGTAATTAACACATTGTCTATGAAACGTATGCATTGATCAATCACTACAGGAAATCGTTGTGTAAAAATAGTCATTGAAATAAAAAAACTCTACTAAATAACCTATACCAGAATTATAAAATCGTTGATGTATGATAATTATATATCGCTACTTGAGAAATATTACAGAAGTACAAAATATCTGTAGTGCAATATTAAAGATTAGAGAAACATAAGATCGTTATTGTGCAATCTATAAAATCACTATCAAGGTATGCTGTCTATGAAAACGCATTCATAAAAAATTTCTCATTATAAGTATCAAATCATAGTATCAATGTATCAATCACAATATCAAAATGATTGTCAATGTATCATAAACATTGATTTTTAACATAAGAATGGTGTTGAGTTTTATCAAGAAAATCACAGTCAATAAAAAGGGAAAATTGTAGTCAATGAAGTAATAAATCGTAGTCTGATGAATGTAATAACTAAAGGGTAAATCTGTCGGGTAAATTCACCAATGAAATGTAATAAATTGTAGAGGAAAAATCACAGGCCAGATGGATTATAAATGCAAGCAAAAGGAATGTAATAAAACAGAGATAGAAAAGATAAACAATACACTGAGGTATTCAATCTCAAGAAGGCACAAGATAATTGATCAATCAGGAAAAATAAACATGGCTAGACGGTTGGGCAAAAACATCCTTCGCTCTTCATCCACGCACAAAAAAGTAAGGAATTAGGATCTATAGGTCTATTAACACCGAAGTGATGATCATCGATCTGGCTTCTGGACAACTTATCAAACATGGACTAATGAACTAGGGTTGATGATGAAGTAATAAGCATTAACTCTTCACAAAATATCAATAAAACCAACAGGACAATCAGAGCATTCAGGGATCGATTGCCAAGGGAATCAATTCAAGCAGTGATCTTAAGGCTATGGTGAAATTAAGTTACCGATTAAAATTCTAAGTAGAACACCTTCTTTTCACAACCAAAAGTATAGAAATGGAAGCGTAAGGTCAATATTAATATACCATGTAAAATAAAATCATGTGTACCGTAGCCTTAAGATCACTGCTTGAATTGATTCCCTTGGCAATCGATCCCTGNTAATATACCATGTAAAATAAAATCATGTGTACCGTAGCCAAAGATGACAACTCAGAGTCATTGTCCTGTGCGCTCTGTGCAGCTCCCGCTTGCCAAACAATGAGACTTCAACGGTACCTCCCAACCAATGCTAGGGGTACTCTTCTTCCCCCTTATCCCCCTGAACTACAAAGGATTCGCACACACTAAACCAAAGAACAACTAGCTCCCAGCTTGCCTAGCAAGGACGAGCTACCACTCCTCACTGAACTGGGTATTCCAACTCCCACAAGATAAGTCATTCAAGTTGAAAATTCTACAGCGTAACATTATGCATCAAAGAAGAGATCCATCCTCCTCCTCCTTCCTCCTTTATATAGAGTTTCTAATTCATTTATTTCCTAATTTCCTATTTAATTTATTGTTTATTAATTTAATTCATAAAAATCCTCCCCATACATATGTCACCCATCCCCTTCATTGCACCAAAATTTAATTTCATTAATTATTTAAATACTCCTATTTTCCTCACCCACCTAAAAACATTCCTAGAATCGCTTCTAGGTGTCCCCATATTCCCTTACACAATTCAATGACTTACCCCCTTATTAATTTACTAGTTGAGTTCAATTTAGAAAGTTCTTAAAGGTAAGATTCCTTTCTAAGTTAGTCATTCTGCCTTTTCCTTATATTTCCCTTTCTCTTTATGTTTCCCCCTTTTTCCCTTAGTTTCCTAATTCTATTAAATTTCCCTCTTTCCCTTTTTATCTAAAACTCAAATTAGAATGTGTAGACTTTACCCTTTTTCCCCCTTTTGCCTTTTAGTTAATAATTGTAATTATAAAATGTAACAAACAATCAAATTCCCCCCATTTAAAAAAAAAAAATGATTTTAATGATTTAATCAAATTTCTTACCGCCTTTCTATCACATGTTTAATGATTATTATTATTATTATTATTATTATTATTTTACAAGTATCACTTAGACCTAGATTTTATTTTCCTAGGTTGGGTGACATTTTATTAGGGAATTGTTTTTAAATCTTTCTTATCACATTATTCGTTCTAAGGCTGTCTAAGTTTATTCACTTATTTGTTAACAATGTCATGTGCCCTTCAGGACGCACTAGGTTCTCCAATGGTGTGAGTCACCTCATTTTGTTTCCTTTGTGCGGTATGTTCTTCAGGACGCACTACGTGCTACAAGGGTGCCACTCACCTCTTTCCGTTTTTCTTCTATGATGTTCCCTTCAGGACGCAATACGTTCTCCAAGGGTGCCACTCGCCTCTTGACTAAATTGGTAGACATCAAAAACCCCTAGAGTCAATACTCCATCAGTTTATCTTGTGGGAGAGTAAGGGCCTCTAAGAAATAAGGCCCCTACCTTATTATGCACCCCTTAGAATCATCGTGAGCGACTATCGCAGTCTTCCCTCATGACATTGTGGGTGTTCTCGAACTAGGTAATCATTCACCTACAGTTCGAGCCATGGAGGGAGTGCTAGTAAGTTGTGGAAGGGTTGTTGTCCACACCTCTCCCTCAACGTCTCTGGTTATCATGCATGACCTCTCTACTCCACATGTGAGTCTGATCGACAAGCTATTGTCAGCTTGCATCAGCAATGAATTATGTCAGAAATAAATCAATCATCATAACATCTAATCAGATGTGCATATGTCATATCAACAATAATCAAAACCCAAGTCCACTCCCTGACTTGATCCGAAGTCCAAGGGGTATAATCGATGCCTCTGCATCCTCGAGGTCCACACTCTTTCACACTCAAGAGAACCCAGTCAATAGCACCTGTCTATGTCAAAAAAAAAAATAACATCTCATCATAATCATAATCAGACACCCAATAGTATAATAATCTGGATCACTTGCAAGCAAGTGTCCTCAGAGAATAAGATCGATGAGTGCATGCAAGAGCAGGATGTTACATACAACCCCTCTTTGTATAAACTTCATCCCAACGTTTCACAATATATAAGTGTCAAAATAAGGTGTATCACGGTATCATAAGTCTATCTATAAAAAAAAAATGGAAACTGTTGGTGCATATCATATGCGTCCTCCTAGGTCCTCGAGTGCGAACTATAGTTGTCCCACTGAACCTTCACCTAATATATTGTTCGACGTCATAATTGTCGAATGCGATGATCCAGGATGTGGATCGGCTCATTCGTGAGTGCCTCCTCATCTGATACCTACAAGGAACTCATGTCAAAAACATGTGTAGGATCACTAATTTAATTTCTCAAAACAGATATGTGAAAAACATCGTGCATACGCCTCAAAGAATTAGGCAAGGCTAGTTGATAGGCCATGGTTCCCTTCCTCTCCACAATCTAGAAAGGTTCCATGAAACTAGGAGATATTTTATATCCCTTTCCAAACTTGATCAAACTCTTATGCAGTTTTACCTGCAAGAAGACTCGATTGCCAACTTTTTAACTACGGTTTACACGGTGCACATCAGCATAGCTCTTTTGTCGATCTTGTGCTTCTTTGATCCTTTGTCTTATTGTTTTCATTTTATATTCCATTTCTTGGATTGCTTCTGGTCCCAATAGGACCCTATCCTCAAATCAATCCCAACTCAAAGGCCTCTGACACGATCACCCATAAAGGAACTCGAAAGGCGCCATCTTAATGGTCCTTTGGTAACTGTTGTTATAAGCGAATTATACTAGTGGCAAGAATTATTCCCAATTATTTTGTTGGTCCATCACGTACATGCGCAACATGTCTTCCAATTTTTGGTTTGTTCGTTTGGTCTGCCCGTCAGTCTCGGGGTGAGACAAAGTACTAAAGTTAAGTTGGGTTCCCAAAGCCTCTTGGAAACTAGTCCAAAATCGTTCGGTAAACATTGATCCTCGATCGGATATAATCCTCTTAGGTATGCCATGCAACCTCACAATATCACTGATGAAAACCCCATCTATGTCAGGTTCCTCATACATTGTATGCACAGGAATAAAATGAGAACTCTTCATCAAAGTGTTGACTACCAAAAAAATCAAGTCGTGTCTCCTTGCCATCAGTGGAAATCCAACAATGAAATACATTGAAATGACCTCCCATTTCGATTATGGAATAGTGTGTGGCTATACTAAACTTGTTGGATGTCTATGTTCAGCCTTTACCTATTGACATTCTAGACATCTAGCCACATAGTTGACTATGTATCCCTTCATTCCTTTCTAGAAGAATAAGGGTTTAAGGTATGCCCTCATCTTCGTGACCCCCAGGTGAGCCATGTGTTGGGTATGTGTTATATTATTTGCGCGAGAAATAGCATCTGTGTCGGGCGAGTAGGGGGGTTAGAGGGGGGTGCAGTGCCCATGAAATTTTTTTTTCGCACTGGGACGACATATTTCCGGGACCACATGATATTTAGGTGGTTTTTCGGCACATGGTTTTTGCTGATTGTTTTCTATTTTCGGTTAAGGAATTAGGGTTTTGGACTAATCTAGGTCATTGGGTTAGGGTTTTGGATGCCGCTGGATCCTATATGTATATTGTATTGTAAACAATGTAACACAATGAATGCATATAATATATGTTGGTTTTCCCAGTTTGGGTTTCCAAGGGAAAATCTCTGTGTAATGTTTGCTTTAGCCATTGTATCTTTTCTATTCTTTTCTGAATATCTGTTTACAGTAGACATTGTACAAGGTTAGAATTTACATTTTGTATCAGAGCTTTATTGGCTTCAGAGGGACGCCTTTGTCATCAAGGGTTTGGCTCGGGACTGTGATAAGCCTTGTTACAGTGGGAGATCTGCGGTATTGTTTTTCAGGTGAAAAGAAATGGCAAGCAATTCGAAGATGGATATCT